>JAUZNJ010029463.1:0-15412 GCA_034780135.1 Jordanella pulchra | reverse complement strand
TTTGAGTATAAATGCAGTTTTCAATTAATTCCCTGCTCAAAAGGTTTTGTCTCTTACGCTGATTTCTTCTTTTAACACTGAAGCTCTACTTAGAACCTTCTTAAGATCCAATAATGCAAAACGCTAATTCTTGCAATTTTTTGACTGGTCTCAAGATTTTGATCAGAAGTGTATTATAAAACTTAAACATGTTTCTAATGGGATGCTTTGTTACAACATCTTTCATTATGATTTTTACAGGAACTTGACAAAATGCTAGACTTTTGTGCAGCTTATGGATGCAGCAATCATCGCTCAAGTACAAGACCTCGACATACATTATAATATCCTACATTATACATTATGTATTATATTATGTAAATATTATATTTTAATATACATGTCATTTTGCTATTCTTAACACTTAGTTTTAGTAGCCCATTTGATTTCATATTAATTCTTTGGATGTGTGATTGCTATTTTTATATGAAAGCTTTGATTATAATTACTCGTAATTATGAAGTGTCGTAACTACACCTTTGATGTTAAAAACAAACCAAACCATTCGAAAATCGGTTGAAAATTGAGCAAGTTTGGGATATTTTTAAAAAACTTGCAACATTACAGTCTATTGTATGAGTGAGCGTTTAGACTGCGGTAAGATGGCCACCATCAACGGACGTTTGACTCTGTTGGTCGCCAGCGTGTGTGAGACATCTAGCTTTACTATTTATATCTATGGAACTCTAGGAAATGCTAATTATATTGTATAAACATGATAGTATATTGTATAAACGGTAACAATAACTTTATTGAGATGGTTGCGTTAATATGTCTTTAGCGACACGATACTTTGCGCTCCTTTTATGTGTTTGAAGGAAGTGAAGAGAGGATGACTGCAAAGATGGACAACGCTTTACTGCAATTCCTTCGAAACCGCGGCGTACCAGAGGAGTGTCTGGCACGCATGGAGGACGAATGCATAAGTGTATTTTCCAGCCACTCATATTTCAGATATATTATTATCCATTAATGGTTATAAATGAGTGCAATAATCATCAAGGTAGATTGTTTGTTTGTGCTTGCCCAGTGTAGCCTGACCTTTTAGCCTAGATAAAACGTCCTGATAATTAGATTTTTTTTTTAAATTATTGCTGTATCTTCACCTTGCTTGGCTCCCAGAGTCAGGTGTGCTCTGGGTGCTCCTACGTTGAGTCGACTCTTCAGAGTTAGCGGGATCTAGCGAACGGTAGATCTGACTGACTCCAAATCTATGTCAAATTGTTTTACTACATTAGCCTGATGAGGCACAGCCTTGATGCTAAAACAAAGTATAGTTTATTATAAAAAAATGTTTAAAAATATACAAAGGCTTAGAATGGAATCAAAATGAGTGTGCCTCATCAGGCTAATGTAAAGTAAGCCTTAAAGTAACGGCCCAATACACATGAATGGGGGAAAGTGACACCATTTGCACTAGTAAGAATTATATTTCTTACTAGTACATTAACTAGTAGTATATGTTAAAATGGCCACTTAATATAAGTAAAGGTTTGTAGATATCAAAATGCAGTTCTTACTAGTACAATTGAATGTTTATGGTAGAAATGTAATTAGTGATATCTAAAATACAATTCTGACGAGGAACATAGTAAGTGTGACTAGGTAGAATGCTTTAGTGCTAACTGTAATAGAAATGTCTCTAGTTAGCCTGCTTATTTTATGTTCAAAGTCGCATTATGTTTTTGAATGTAGGTCAAAATATGTTTTTAAGTATCTAAAACTGCTTTTTAGATAGGCATTGTTGAAATTTAGGTATCTGAAATTCCAATTGAACTAGTCCTATATCAATAGTTAATATCTGTAGTTATATTTCACATGAATGAGAAACGTGACATCATTGGTAATAGCAAGAATTACATTTCAGATATCTGAAATGTTTATATTAGATAGGAAGAATGTTATCTTAGATAATTGAAATGTTCTTTTTGACTAGGGAGAAATGCATTTCAAATATCTGGATTATATATTCAGTCAAGCTAATAAATGTCAAAAGGGCCACTTAAAATTTGTAAAGATTTCTAGGTATGTGAAAGCATATTCTTACTAGTACAATTATATTTTTGGTATCTAGAACATTATATTAATTTTTGATATATTGCTATGGTGCAAAAAAAGATTTGCCATTCTGTTTTTGTGCACACCCTTTCTTTGAGATGGAACTCTACTCTGCACTGAGATTAGGGATGTTAAGATTTTACTTGTGCACTAAAAGCAAGATCAGTTTATGTGACGGAGAATATGGGGGGGGGAGAAATCTGATGGAAGTAATCTGGAAATGAGGGACATGCTAAAGAAGACCAAGTAGCTGAAAACATGGTCAGTCTATCATCAGATCTTGAACTTGATTCAGACACATCTGAGGTGACCTTTGACCCAGTGTGTGTTCATAAGAATGGGACGTCCACTTGGAGACACTACTGTGACGGATGGTGTGGGTGTTCCATAAGTATGAAACCTGTTGCAGCTCCTCCTGTAAAAGAAAAGTTGTTAAAATGTATAATAATACTTAACATTTAGGAACTGTTTGTAGGGTGCACACTTTCTCTGAGAAAAGAAAGACTTTCAATACCTCTATAATGCCTATGCTGGTGAAGATTCTCTATCATCCAGGTCAAAGACATTCAAAGAAAGTAAAAACAAAAAAATCCACTGGACTTTTGAAGTTTGAAGACGTTTCGCTTCCCATCCAGGAAGCTTATTCAATTCAAAATGTCATAATCCTTGTCTTGTCTTAGAAAATATGCAATGCTGCATGTTTTTCAAGCGTTTATACAATAAAGTGTCACGTTTATACAATCTAACTATCACGATTATACAATTTATTTACCAAGTTTATACAATATAATTATCACGAAGCAACACGCTTCCAATGAAGGAGACCACAACACAGACTGAAATTATAAGGACTCGCCCATCTGTGGGATCTGAACTGAACGACACTCCGACTGGTTGTCATTGTCATTCGTTATAAATAAAGTTCATACAATAACTTCCGTGTCCCGGGCAGGCTCCGCCCAACTCTGACGCAGTTCCTGTTTTTTTAAACAATTTTTGTACCAGTGCTATTAATCATATTACAGATTTGATGCAAATTTGTCTTACAGTTCTTATGGTTGTAAGCTTTCCAGATCATCCAATTTCCTTAAAAACAAACAAACGATATTTAGTTTTGTTTTTTTTACGCGGCGGGTCAAAGGCTACAATCAAATTGGCGGAAGATCCGCAGTTAGGGATGCTAACAGCTACATCGCTTTTAGCCGCATCTGTCTACTCCCTGAAGCAGTGTGTGGACAGACCTGCCGTCCTTCAGCCTCGCCGCTTCTTCGGTGCTGTGTGCGGGGGGACGCTGAACACAGACCGAGGGGAGCCCACGGCGCGGCGGATAGCAGCAGTGGCTAACAGCTGCTAAGAGCGTTAGCTAGCAGCTGCCGACCTGCCCGCTGCCGCCTGAGAGAGGAGCATCACTGCGGGCAGGTAGATCAGGGTTAGCAGGGCCTCTCAGCTCTCCATGAGGAGGAACATTGCGGATGTTGAAAACATTAACAGTCCAACAAGCAGCAAAGATGAACCGGAAGAAGGACAAAGGATTCGAGAGTCCTCGGCCTTTTAAATTATAAGTATTTTCTGCTGTTTGTTGATGTTTGCAATCCTGTGAACCTTAGGGCTGATGATCTAACCGGACCCTATTGTTGTTTCTACGACCCACCAGGTGGTGTGCATCAACAACATCAACTTCCAGAGGAAGTCTGTCATTGTGAGTAGCTAGATCTACCTGTTTCATCTGAAAAGCTGGTGCCTTCATTTTAACCACCGTGGGTGTCCGTGGGTTAGGCTAACCTCACCCATCAGAAAGCATCCATCCGGTAGTTTAGCAGAAATGTTCAAAGTTGTCCTAAAGCAGCGGGAATTACCACCAGTCTGATGAATGAAGTGAGACTTTCCTCTGAGATTTTAAGCTGCTCTTTCTATTCACAGACACATTCCCTGCACTGTAAACATTTACTGATCACAGATGTAGATAATTTACTGAGAACTCTGACTCTGTGGGTCACTGATCATTTTATCGGGAGGCGTTTAGCATTAGACCATGGCTTATAATCTGATGAGCTTTGTGTATTGTTGCCATGTCAACCATGGTTTTGTTGGCATCATCATCTTGTTTGGGAACATCCCAAACAACAGATGGATGTCACTCCTAACAAGGCTCTTCATCCGTGTGGTATTCATCAGTACACTTTTCCTTGAGTCAAACACCAAAATGAACAGTGGCTGATTGGAAACATAAAGAAACAAGCAACAATACAGACAACATGAATAACATTTTATATATAAACTAAAACACTACAGGTCTGTTTTATAAAGTGGGCTTAATGAAAGTTCTTGGAGTTTCCTGTCCCCCGTGTCTGTTACCATGGTAGTGATGAGTTTCCACACAAACTATTAATACTGTGTCACTGAATACTGACACCTGCTGGACATCGAAATCCTTACAATCTATTTGACAGACACTGATAGTCGTTGTATGTTATATTGTTTTATTTCATATCCTCATTTAAATTCATCTTAGAAACATTTGTCAAGCATTCTATAAATAATGCAAACACATGCATGAGGTCTTTGGATTGTTTTAATTTGACACATTTTCATTTAAAACACACTAGTCCTCAGGAGAGTCTCTTCTGGCACCTGCCCCCTGGACGCTTGGTGGTGAGAACGAGATGAAGAATAAATTGATATAAATTAATTATCAGTAAAGCAACTGGGATTAAGCTGTAGAATGTCTGTATGACTGAATTTATTTTAAAGCATCGGATACTTTAGGCAGATGTTGACAGATCCACTTCCTTACAAAAACAATTTGGTGCAGAGGGAGTTTGAAACGGCTCCTGTCGGTCACCTGATTTTGTTACTGCCATACGCGCACTTGTTTCGTTCTATGAGCTCGACACGCGTTAATGTGTCGGTGTTGCTGGATCCATTGCTACCATGGTAACCTTCTCCCCAGTCCTAATGTTGGGGCCCAACACCTTCTATTATAAGAGACCAAACAGACACAAGGTAGAAGTTTGAAAGCTTTGCAAAGAGGAGGGAGCTTCGTAGATTTCAACAGCACACGGGACGTGCCTCTGCTCAACTCCAAAGGTCCTCTGTGTGCAGCTTCCTCTCATTGAGTTGTTTGTGTAACAGGTTTCAATACATGGTTGCATCAAATACTGCACCCCAAGGTTTACACAACACGGTGCAACAGGTTTGATTACTGGAAACTATAACTATCAGCCACACTAGGGATGTGTCCTGCACAGCTGGTTCCAGCAGAAACACTCTGGTCCCAAACCGAACACACAGAGGGAAACAACCTACATAGCTTCATTTCATGTGTCCTATTTTATACCCGCTTACATTAAAAGTGATAGAATCAAAGTAAAAAGGATAAATGGTAGTAAGAATAACTATAGCAATAAAATCATGAAGGCTAACCTGGTTAGCAGCTGGTTTCTCCCCATAAACTAAAATGTATGAATGAATGTGAAAACGGCCACTTAAAATGGGAATACTTCTAAGTAAATGAAACTCGATTCTTTGGAAAATCCTCTTCAATGTAATTTAGGAGATCTATTATCCCAGTTCTGACTAGGAAAGTGCTTTTGAGCAGGAAGAATCCTAATATAGTGATCTACATTACCTCTCCTACGTTCTCCTTTGCAGCTGTTGCTCATTCTTTTCACTCATTCTTATTCGTTTTTATTCTGAATTAAACTTCTAGTTCAAGTGGACATGAAATAGGCACTTCCTGTTGCTTGTTGTCATGGTGACTTGTTGAATTGGGACTCCACTGATGACTTTTTCTTTTGATGACTGACCTTTTCTCGTTATGCTCACGCTTGACTCCTAGTGAACCAAAGAGCTAATTGAAGTAACTCTAAAATAAACTTCAGGTTAGATCAACTCAGAGTTGAGGATTTGAGTCATACTTTGTTAAACCTGCTTTGTGAAACAGACCTTATATCTAAACACAAAGTTGTGTAATTGTAGGAGAAAGAAAAGGACAGAAATTGATGGAATGCTGTCCTATCCTGCGGACGCGTGGAAGCTAAGTGCAGTTATCAGCAATATACTGAGAACGAGCAACAAGAAGCGCAGAGATAAAGGTTGAACTTCATAAAAACGCCACTAGGAGTCCCCTGGCATCCGCTCAGCTCTGCCCAGTCTCCACCTTCACTGGTGGGCATACAGGATCGTACCATTACCTGAGACTGAGGGGGGTGCAGCTGTGAGGAGGGTTTGTATTCTGTCGACATTAAAAGATGCAGTTTTCCTTTTAATTTGTTTTGCATCATATGTTTGATTTCATTAGAGCTTTGCTGTTAATGTAATGAAATGTATATAAAAAGTATTCAAGTGGACCTTTATGCTCTTTGTTGTTTGTGACTGTTTTCACTGCAGAGGAAGCTCTGGCTTCATTAATGTCCACAAGAACGGGGAAGATTTTGGTATATTGATGAGGGATTTTTTTTAAATTCAGAATTATTTGCTTTTCTCCATCTATTGATATTACTCATAAAATCAACTCAGATCATTGAGTGAAGAAGCTGCAGAATCTTACTTTGTTTTTCTCCAATCACTGAATTACTTATAAAAATAACTGATAGATTATTGAAGTAATAATGTTTTAAACTCCTGAACAAATTGATCGGCAGGCCTGAAAAGTCGAGAAACATTTGGCAACAATCAAAGCAAACATGTGAGCCTAACATCAGCTCTCCGCCCCTGATGGAGCAGGAGATCAGTGACACAGCTGAAGGTCAGAGGTCAGAGGTTGACCCATTTATAGGTTGGAGAAGGAGAGAGAAACATGGATAAAGAAAGAATACTGTCCTTAAAGAGCTGTAAGATATAAACAGTGGTGAAATCATTAGCTTAGCCTATTTAGCACACCTAGCTCAATAAAGAGGTTAGCTCCACTTCCAGGCCCCAAGGAACCAAAACTGACTCAATAAATCTAAGAAGTTTGGGGTTTTTTCAGAGGATGCGGTGAATCTTAGAATGAGGTTAAAGAAGATGAAGAGTTTTAGTTTTTCGTTGACCTTTAGAAAGCAGAGATCTCATCTATTTCAATCAGGGACAGTTGCTGTGCCCCAAGTTTTCAGAATAGATTTTACTCCACTTTTTCAAATATGGATTATTTACGGCTTGTTTTTCAGGGACTTGGTTTGCATTAATTGAGTTTTGGTGGTCCAGCTGTTTTCCCAGTCTGCCCCTCTCTGCCTCCAACCGCTGGAGATCGTTGTTGCAGCAACGTGTCATCAACTCGTCCTAAACAGGAATTAATCCTCATTAATGAGGGAAAGCTCCTCACAGACGAGCAGTTGCAGAGCTGAGGTCATGATCAGATCGTCTGCTCTGATCCTTGGGCTCAGTCTGCCGTGTCCTGCTGTCCTCCATGCTGCAGGGCTACGTGGAGCTCACCATCTTCCCCACAGTGGTCAACCTGAACAGAATCAAGCTCAACAGCAAACAGTGCCGCATCTACAGGGTCAGAGTCAACGAGCTGGAGGCGCCGTTTATCTACAATGACCCCACGCTGGAGGTGTGCCACAGCGAGTCCAAGCAGTGAGTAGAGCTGCCCCCCCGGCTCTGTGCTGGTGGCTTCATGTCAGTCATTTCCTCTGACCGTTGGACCAATGGGAGGAGCTGCATTATCCTCCTGTTAGCGTAGTAAAATGACCTGCTTGAAGCGCCGCCTGCTGCTCCTCTGCAGTGAACCTTATGATGTGTGAATAGGCGGAACCTGAACTACTTCTCCAGCGCCTACACGGCGGCCGTCAGCGCTGTGGACCCGGATGCTGGGAACGGAGAACTGGTGATCAAAGTTCCCTCTGAACTCTGGAAACAGGGAGACGGTGAGATGATGGCTAATCTGCCTTCAGCAGGTCCAGGCTAACGGCGCCGGTCAGACTGTCTGGCTTATATGGTTGTTCCTGTGTGTGTCCAGACCTGAAGGTGTTGAAGGTTTACATTGAGTTCTCCCTGGACCAGCCCAGAGGGGGTCTCCACTTTGTTGTTCCTGATGTGGAAGGCAGCATGGCAGAGAGGGGGGCCCACGTGTTCTCCTTTGGATACCAGAACTCCACCAGGTCCGAACGCGTCCCTTCCTCACTGGGTCCACCCATCCTGGGATGGTTCCGTGTGGCCCTCACCCGGTCCCCTCCTTCCACAGGTTCTGGTTCCCCTGTGTGGACTCCTATTCAGAGCTGTGTACCTGGAAGCTGGAGTTTACTGTGGATGCATCCATGGTAGCCGTGTCCTGTGGGGACCTGATGGAGACCATCTACACCCATGACATGAGGAAGAAGACCTTCCACTACGTCCTCCCCATCCCCACTGCAGCCCCCAACATCTCGCTGGCCGTGGGGCCCTTTGAAATCCTTGTGGACCCCTACATGCATGAGGTGCGTACCCAGATGGCTTCCCTGTTGTTTGGATGTTTTGAGATGTGAAGGAAAAGGCCGACAGAGTCTGACAGGACAATAAATTTAATTCTGTTTTTCCAATTCCCAACACAACTGAGATCGCTGCCCAGAGACGATTGAATGTCTGTAAGGCAGGGCTGACGAATGTCTTCTAATGACCACTAGATGTCCCTAAAGGCCAGCTGTCGTATCAGAGCTGAGCTCCTGTAGGGCTTCAGCTGATGTCCTCTGCACTGCAGGTCACCCATTTCTGCCTGCCCCAGCTGCTGCCTCTGCTCAAACACTCCATGTCTTACCTGCATGAGATCTTTGAGTTCTACGAGGAGATCCTGACCTGCCGCTACCCGTACTCCTGCTTTAAGACCGTGTTTGTGGATGAGGCTTACGTCCAGGTGTCGTCTTATGCCTCCATGAGCATCTTCAGGTGGGATGAGAGCTGCTGCAGCTGCTTGTTGACCTGCTTCCTGCTCCAGTCTGACATGTTTCCTTTGTGTTTCAGCACCAACCTGCTGCACAGCCCAATGATCATCGACCAGACCCCGCAGACCCGCCGCTGTCTGGCTCAGGCCTTGGCGCAGCAGTTCTTTGGCTGTTTTATCTCCAGGATGTCCTGGTGAGGCCAATGTTTAATCCACATGTTCAACGGAAAACTTCCATTAAAGTTTATCAACAACAATCATTGAGCTCCAAGTCAAACATATTTCAGGTCTAAACTATTGAGCAAACTGGTGAAACTCAACTAGCTGTTGAAAATGGTTGAAAACAATAATCAATAATGTGACGCCAGGATCAGTGGTGTTATGGAGAGCCTGTTCAGCCTGCATTATTAATAACTAATCTAATACATAAATGTCAGCATGAAGTAAAACTAAAGAAATATTTGAAAACATTTTTACCTTTTTCATATTGGAACTCGTTCAGGATTTATTTATTTACCCTCAGGTTGAAGAAGGTTTATGTTTCTGATTTATTCTGATTTATTTATTGTCTTCTTGGTTTATCAGCAGATTAGCTTTAAACTCATTTAGTGCGACTGGAATGAGTTCAAGAAAAGCTGAATAAAACATTTAGAAAACAATGTTTATAAAATCTACCAGAAATCAATGAGCTTTAGTAACTTTGACCCCTCATGGGGTAAATCGAGTCACAGCAACAGAGACGACTCATTGTCAGGAGCTTTGAGGCTCAGTGGTGGCAGGACGCGACACTCCACGGTTCTGTTGGACCTCCCACGGTCTCGTATAAATCCAAAGCCAACAAAAAGCCGCCCCTCTCCTCCCGCCGTGAGCGACACCCGGTTGCCTTCACAGTCGCTGCACTTTTCTTGGTGTGTTTTGGGCGACAGATTCCAGTAACGGGTCGGAGCAGCAGCTTTCTGTGATCCAGCGTTCAGCTCCGTTCCCGGGTCTCTCTAACAGGATCAGACTCGGGGAAACCTGCAGCAGCGGGGTCTCGCTTCCAGGTTCTGGACTTCAGAGCACATCCTCCCCATCAGCACACTGATGATGTCATCCCCGTGCACCCGCCTCCTGTAGTCTCTGCTGACCTCAGCTGGATGATGATGGTGCAGCAAGTTCTTCACGTTTTCCACGTTGTTGTTTTTCAGCCACATCATTTCAGGCCCTTGATGATGATGTCGGAGGGTCTAGATCAGGGGAGTCAAGGTGGTTCCAGAAAGAGCCGCGTGGCTGCTGGTTTTCTTTCCAACCAGGCAGTAGAACACCAGACTATAGTCATCTCATTAAGTCAGTCTAGTCTTAACCTGATGACTTGATGGGATGAATGGAGTCTGGTTGCTGCTGCTGCTTGGGTGGAAAGAAAACCAGCAGCCACACGGACCTTTCTTTGACACCCCTGGTCGAGATGATGGAGAGGAGCTCATGTCCTCAACACCTTGTTGATGCTTCCCTGATCCCAAGGGTCGGTAGATGATGCTGATGGTTGGACATGTTGATGCTGTTGGCAGCAAGGACTGAAGGGAACAGGCTGATGAAGAGGATGCTCACTGTTCTCCATGATGAAGAATCCTTCTCTGTGAAATCATCTGGTTGAGCTTCTCTCAGTCCTTTGCTCTGATGCTGTTACCCAGCAGATGATGACAGAGGAGACATTCAGAACTGATCCCTGCAGCCTGTCTTCATAGGTCATAAATCAGAACGCTGCTGCGCGTGTTCTCACTAGAACTAAGAGAGTAGAGCACATCAGCCCGGTTCTGAAGTCCTTCCACTGGATCCCTGTAGCTCAGAGAATAGACTTTAAAATCTAAAAATCACTGAATGGATCCACAGGATGTTACATGCTGGTTGGCAGGAGATCAACAGCCAGACCACTCAGAGTGGACGGGATCAGAACCAGAACCAACCATGGAGAACCAGCTTTTAATTCTCCTGCTCCACTGATCTGGAATAAACTCCCAGAAAATAGTTAAAGAGCTGAAAGCCTAAACCGGTTTGATCCAGATTGAAAACGGTTTTGTTTAGAGGAACCTTCAGAACACAACGAGTTCAGGTTTCAGTCCAACTTTCCTTTAGCCGTTCCTGTTTCTGTTCCTGCTGTGGTTTGTGCTGTTACTGAGCTGTTTTAACGTCTCTAGTCCCGTTCCTGCCAGCCTTTGATAATCCAGAAGCCAACACTACAGCGACCCTGGTTATAAAGTGAAACACAGCCTCAGTCCATTTCACTCCTGAACGTTCACTGTTCCTCTGAAGGTTTGAGGTGTTGGAGGGAAGCCCTGGGACACTTTTCATCAACGGTTTTTCCTCCTGCAGGGCTGATGAGTGGGTGCTGAAGGGCATCTCTGGCTACATCTACGGCCTCTACCTGAAGAAGACCTTTGGAGTCAATGAATACCGACACTGGATCAAAGAGGTGCTGCTTTGTTTGTTGCTGCTCAGTTTCACTGAATCACCTTCATCCCAACTGTCTAGTTTCTCTTTGTGCTCTTCGGTGCTTCCAGGGTGGGGCTGTAGCTACTGTTCCTCGGTTCTTTACTCTAAGGTTCCTTGAGGTATAAACTGTAGCCACAGAACTTCAGAATATCGTCTGACAGCTGATATGAACCAACAATAAACAGGCATTTGGATTTTCAAATTTAATATTTTAAAATACTGAAAGGCGTTTTAACGATTTAGGATCTCATTCTCAATTTCCAGTCAAATTCCTTCCAGCCTGGACTGTGGGTTGTCTTAAACTAATCTTCTCCCTCTCCTCATCTTCAATAACATTTCTAGTTATAATCTTCTTATTCTTGTCCTCTACACATTTTATCAGGAATATTTCTAAAGGTAATTTATTTTCTTTCAGTGTAGGCCATCCTTTGTGTGTTAAAAGTTAAAGTACTTGTAGAAATCTTTGAGCATAATCCATATTTATCTTGTAACTGCTGAAATGAGTTAAGAGTTTCTTTACTGAATAACTGATTCATTCTTATTAAACCTTTCTGTGCTCATCTTTGAAAACTCGCATCTAGTTTGTTGTCAGTGATCTTGGTTATTTCTATGATGTGTGATATTGTTACAGGTGCTCCTATTTTCTTCCTCACTAGAGACCAGACTCTGTTCCATTAATCCACTCATTCCCCCCCCCAGTACATGGCAGAGGTACCAGTTGGCATGTGTTGTTCTCCAGACTAATCCAGTTCGTCTCCTCATCCTGTACAAACCACTCGACCACAACACCAAGTTGTGCTGCCAGTAGTACAGTTTCAGACCAAGGCCACCTTTTCTTCTAAATAAAGTTAATAATTTGATCATTTTTGTTAAAGTGGAGGCAGGTATCCAAATAGGAAGTGCCTGAAATAGATACATTGATCGTGGATTCATCTCACTGAAGGGACAGAGGAAGAATCTCCCATCTAGACGGGTCATAATATGGTCATAAGCCATTGAGCTCAGAGGGGGAGAAATGTACAAAATAATGTCATCTGCATATAATGAGACTCCACCTGCTGTTACTCCATGAATTCTAGGATCTGACCTTATTCTTTCTGCCAGGATGCTGATGGCAAAGAGGACATCTCTGCCTAGTTCCTCTTTTAAACTAAATTCCTTCGAGGAGTATCCATTCACCCGTATTCTGGCAGTGGGTCCAGGATAGAGCACATCAATCATTTGATAAAATCTCTGTGAAATCCCAGTTCCTGTGTGTTTCAGATACTGCCAGTCCACCCTATCAGATGCCTTTTCAGCATCAAGGCATCTGATAGGGTGATTTCTAACCCTGTTTCCTGCTGATATCATCTGTTCTCCACATGTTGTTCTAAATCCTTCTCTGTTTCCAGGAGCTGGACAGGATAGTGGACTATGAGCTGAAGATGGGAGGCGTTCTGCTGCATCCCACCTTCAGTGGAGGCAAAGAGAAGGACAAGTAAGGACCTCCCTGCTGACGTTGTGTTCTGACCCGAGAGGCTTTCATTGATCCGGGTTCTTGGTGCCGCCTAAGGGACCATGTGGCTTTGAAAATGTAGACTTATGTCCATTAGAACTGTGAGATGGGTCTGATCCAGTTCTGGGCTCAGGTGGTTACGACAGTGTGAAGTTGACTAGAGTCTCACACCCACTGAGACCCACTGAGACCACCTCAGACCCACTGAGATCCTTTGGATCCTTCTTAAGGTCCAGAGGTCGTCTGAGCGCCGACCCGTCTCCTCTCTGTTTCAGTCCGACTCCCCACCTCCACTTCTCCATCAAGCACCCCCACACCCTGTCCTGGGAGTACTTCAGGATGTTCCAGTGCAAGGCCCACCTGGTGATGAGGCTCATCGAGAACCGGATCAGCATGGAATTCATGCTCCAGGTCCGACCCGCTCCCTCTACGGTTCTGTCCACTGCCGGCCGGTCCGTTTCAACCTTCCTCTGTCTCCCTGAAGGTCTTCAACAAGCTGCTGAGTCTGGCCAGCACGGCGTCGTCCCAGAAGTACCAGAGCCACATGTGGAGCCAGATGCTGCTGTCCACCCACGCCTTCCTCAAGTCCATCTCCAACGTCTCCGGCAAAGACATCGGCCCCCTGATCAAGCAGTGGGTGTATCCTTCCAGAACCAGAGCAGGCATTTCACTTTCACAGCAGAACCTCCTGCCGGTCCGGCCTTGACTCGTCCTGAGCAGAGATCAGAGCGGCGTGGTCAAGTTCTATGGCAGCTTTGCTTTCAACAGGAAGAGGAATGTGTTGGAGCTGGAGATCCGCCAGGACTACACGTCCTCTGGAACCCAGAAATATGTGGTGAGCCCTAGAACCGGGCCGCGCGGGCTGCAGGATCTGGGCCTTCCTGCTCTAATGTTTCATCGGTCTCCACAGGGCCCCATCAAGGTGACGGTCCAGGAGCTGGACGGCTCCTTCAACCACACGCTGCAGATCGAGGAGAACAGCCTGAAGCACGACATCCCCTGCCATTCCAAGAGCAGAAGGTAGGCCTCCTCCTGGACCTCCTTGACCTTCTGGTCCTCCTGGAGCTCCTTCTGCTGCACTTCTTCTTCCATGCTCTTAACCCTGTGATTTTTGAACAGGAACAAGAAGAAGAAGATTCCCCTGATGAATGGAGAAGAAGTGGACATGGATCTGTCTGCTATGGAGTAAGACCCTCAACTTGTCTCTGATTGGCTGAGCGAGGTTCTGGTTCTGACGTCTGGTTCTGTGGTCTCCTCTGCAGCGCCGACTCTCCTCTGCTGTGGATCCGGATCGACCCGGACATGTCCATCCTGAGGAAGGTGGAGTTTGAGCAGGCCGACTTCATGTGGCAGTACCAGCTGCGCTACGAGAGAGACGTGGTGGCACAGGTAGGCTGGTTCTGACCTGGTTGGACGGGTCACTGGTCCGCTCAGAACCAGTGACTGAGGCTTTCATGGACGATGTAGGAAGTGGTGTAATAGATGAAGTCGGGTTCAGGCCTTGGAGGAAGAAGGAACCAGCAGGGTTCTCCTCACGGTGCCAGAAGGTTCTCTGAGCCCAACAGATGAAGGTTTTACACATCTCAGTCAGTGCAGAGGCTAAATCTATCGCTGGCAAAGAGCTGTGGAGCCCCCCAGCCGTTTCCATGGTGACCCCATGTGTTTGTGTCCTAGGAGGAAGCCATCACCGCCCTGGAGAAGTTCCCCACCCCCGCCTCCAGACTGGCTCTGACTGACATCCTGGAGCAGGAACAGTGTTTCTACAAGGTCCGCATGCAGGCCTGCTTCTGCCTGGCCAAGGTGGGTCCACTGAAGGTACCAGCAGAACCAGGAACCGGCATCCTCTCAGGGATGGATGTGACCGCTACAGTAGAACCATGGCAGCTGGAGAACAGGTCCCAGCAGCCCGATCAGAGCAGTAATCCAGCAGAACCTCCACCTACCCTGATGGGCCTTCAGGTCCGATCGTGTCCCGTTCCCTCTAACCTGCTGTAATCCCCGTAAGGACAGAAATCATAGATCTGGGTTTTATAGAAGCTAGTCTGCGTAGACGAGGCTACTCTCTGGTTCTGATTCCAGAGTTTCGGACTGGGCCTTGTGTCCTGAGTCCTACCAGGTCTTCGATCCACCTCGCCTTCAAGAGTCGGGCAGAACTTCCACACCAATCAGAGGAGGCGGTACGCTGCGATCGGAGCAGCAAATTTAGTCGTCAGGTTTCGACATATCAAATTCATTCAGGCATCAATAAGCTGTTTGGGTGGAGAGATCAAAGCTCACTAGACGTTGCTCTTGAGACATAAGTATTCTCCGTGCCTTTTATGTAAACCTAGTAGAGTTCGACTCCGTTTATGTTTGCTGATCGCTCTGCAGGAGCAGCGCTGAATCCGTGTCCCTGGCTGCCCACAGATCGGTGGGTGTCCTGAGTGTTCCGCTGGGTTCTGTCCCTAGTGTTCCGCTGGGTTCTGTCCTGAGTGTTCCGCTGGGTTCTGTCCTGAGTGTTCCGCTGGGTTCTGTCC
>JAUZNJ010029462.1:0-15412 GCA_034780135.1 Jordanella pulchra | reverse complement strand
ATGATGAAAATTGCAGGCCTCTCATCTTTTTAAGTGGGAGAACTTGCACAATTGGTGACTGACTAAATACTTATTTTACCCACTGTATATCATGCTTCTTAATGTAAATGGTGTCCTGAAAAGGCCAAATTTAAACGTCTTGGTTCTTTATGAGTAGTTGTGATTGTGTGGTTATGATTGCTGTAGTAAGCAGTCCCAGGCATACAGTTACCAAAGACAGACTGCCAAGAATTAATGCTTTTTCTTCTTCAATCATCCCTTCTATCGTTATCGTGAGATTTTAAGTCTGTATTGCCCAGCCCTATCTGTACCTGTGCAACACTTATTTTATTAAGAATGCCCTTTAAGAAGTTTTAGATAACCCTTTACAACCAAACCAAACCCTGCATTGAAGGGTGCTATAAAGGTAATCCTGAACCGCTTGATGCTGTTTGGAGATTCTTTAGGGTTGTCCATTAAAGACATTGAATATTATACATGCTACTCTTGTCTTGAAACTTGAGTTTAAGGTTTGACCGTCGCAAAATTTGCAAAGGTTTCATTATTATTGTAGATAATCAGACTAGTCCTGTGCTGCAGAACACTAGTTTAAAAGTGTGTGTGTGTCGTGTTAAATCATTGACAAACCTTGTTCCAATGTTAAAATGACCTTTAGACTGCTAAGTGCATGCATCTGATCCTTATTTAAAACTCTTATCAAAACGCTAACATCAACTTCGAAACGGTACGTTCCCATTTTCTGCAAGATACTTAAAAACTCAGATCAAATTGGTTTGGTGAAACTTGAGATTGAATTACTCCGAAAGAATGAGGTGCAGAAGGTTAGAGTTTGTGCATAGATGGAAAAACGTCTCGACAAAGTAAAGCCTAAACCTTACACGTCCAAAAACTGAAATCTAACCTTGTTTCTGTTCGCCGTGCTTTGCTTCCACCACCAGCAGAGCTCTGACAGCTGCTTGCAGCGGATTAGCTCCAACACAAATCGCGCTGACAAGTCAATCATCGCGAGAGATTCCGAGACTGTTGCTTAGTCTCGCCTATAACGAGATGTTTAATAAAAGGTCGTTTTTCGCATGAAGAGTAGCCTAATCCTTAATTTACATGAGTGTATTTTTTTTAAATATGTAGTTTTTTTTATTGCTTTTCTTTGTGATATAGACTAATTTCATCCAAAAGGTTGAATTAATCTGTGAATAGCAATTATTTAAAATTCTTTATTTGTATACTCTACTATTACTGTAACAAATAAATATTCATTTATGATGATGATTTTTAATATATTACTGAACAGAAAAACAGATAAAAACATGGGCTTCATCGTCATACTCTAGGCCTATTCCTTTCGGCTTTGAACTTAATTTATGAATTTTGTTAGTTTAGAAAAAATAAAGCTCTAAATAAATAGTAGGTCAATCTTTTGGCTTGGATAATTTGCTCAGACATTGCAGATCCCGTGACTCCATCTTGGCACCCATGTTCACTACATCCATGAATCTTCTCTGATTTGATTTCCCTCTTGGCCTCCTCCCTGGCAGCTTAAATCAAACATTCTTAATCCAAACATCTAGTTATTGCCTTTCTAATCTGATCCTTAAAAATGACCTGTCCTTCACATGTTCTTATTTTTGTTCATCTTAGACTTTAACAAAGAAATGTTTATCCTGTCACACCTTGCTCTGCCTCCTATCCTTTTGTCAGTGCCTTCATTCCTAAACCATACATCACAGCAGGTCTCACCATCTTTCTCTTACACCATCCCTTTCATGCTGCTAGCCATCCATCAGACACAAATCATTCCTGACAATTGCATAACTCCAATTTCCCCTTCTTGTTCATTCTTGTTCATCTTTCTTGTACGCAGGCCATCATTTTGGGGTGTTGAGCCAACTCATTTGCACAAATATATTCTTCTTTTATTTGCATTTTATTCACTTTCTCTACCAATCATACTTTGAAATATAAAGGCTTTACTCAAGCTGCTTCCAAATGTCACTGTAGATCATGATCTCCAAATGTTACAATAGAGTTGTTCTGCCTGACCTGTTCTGGTGATCTGTCCATCATCATTCAAAACAAGATGATTCAATCCCCCCACTGTGAACCCAACTGTCATTTCATTCTCACCTCACCACTGTCTCACTTTCCACGAATATATGTCTTTCATAACCCTCACATACTTTTTTTTTGCACACCCTATTTTTTAGAAAACTTCACTATGTCCCACCTTCTCTCTCCTTTTACCATGAAGGTTATTTTCTTCACTTGTGTTTGTTGGTTGGTTAGTAGGATTACTCAAAAAGTTATGAATGGATCTTAATTAAATTTTTTACCAGAGGTGTGCCTCATGCCAAGGAACAACTCATTAAAATTGAATAATTCTCAAGATTGTGATTTTTAGATGCTTGCCGGAGCCCTGTGCTCTCCAAGTGCTTTTCTACTTCTGTATGTGTCCTATCCAGTAGGACAACATTCAGAATTGTTTGACCACCAGTGGGAAGCCCAGCAGATGTTAGTTTTCAAGGGTTACATTATGGTTTTTGCTGTAATTATCTTGATAAATAGGTAAAAACTTTAATAGAAGTTTCTTTGATGATCCCAAATGCAATAAATACAGACACTGAAAAGGAAGGGGAAAGGATAAGGAAGTAAAAGAGAGAGAGGGACAGTTAAAAGGGAAAGAAAGAGATAAGAATAGAGCCCCCAGCCTCAAGAAGCACGAACACATCTGTAGACAGAGGCACCAGCCACCGTCAGGGAGGATGTTGAAGAGGGAAGTAGGTACCACATTCGGTGTCAGGAGGCAGCCAACAGCAAATGCCAGCAACCCCAGCCTGCCTTTCCACAAAAAAAATAAAAAAATAAAAAAATAAAGCAATAAAAAAACCTCCCCAAAACAAATCACAGACATTCATTCTAGCGAGCCCCTGACCCGAGCCAATTCTCTGGCTGGCACCATATCACATAAACCCGTTGTTGTCGTCTCCGTAAAGTTCCTTGAGACAGCATGAGTTGTGAATCTGCACTGTATAAATAAACTGAGTTGAATTTGTTTCTTTTATACTCTGCATTACGACCTTCCATATAATTGTTCCATCTTTGATAAAATCATACTGCTGTCTAATGAATTTTCTAAGCTTAGCTTCAAAAGTTCTGGCTTGTATGGTTTCTCAGCTTCAGGAGTTTTTATACATTGCTACCAGAACATTTTTCCGCTCATCAGGATCCCCTTAGTTCTGACTCTGTATCTCCACATCTTTGCACACAGTCTGTTATAAAACCTCTTTAGCATCAAGTATTTTAGCTGTGAGAGGCTTTTTATAATCGGGTTATCATATGTTTTATTGGGAGAGGCATATACATGTTCTAATCAGCCAGTTGGGTGGGTTTTTCACATACCCACATTGGCACAGTGAACATGTGAAGATGATACATGCTCCAGAAGACAGATTGTGACTTTCTGTTTGCTCTCCACTCAGCAGATGGTCTCCACAGCAGCATTTGGTCAGTTGTTGCAAGGAACTGCACTGTGTACAGTCACCACCATCTCTGCAAATGGTCAAGCAAATTCACAGCTTGACATAAACTGCATGCGTTTCATTTGTAACTGAAATGCTGTTCTACACCATGTATGGATGACTGCTCATTTCTAGCCTAAAAGGCCAGTCCTAACTCACTTGTTTTGCTAACGTCAGGTCCTGCCTTACTACTTCAAAAACGAATAATATTAGTAATAACCATGTCTATCTAGGTCCTCAGGGAGTCTAAATAAAGGGACATTACCCTGTCATTGGGGCAGAATGGACATAGAAATAAGTCAAACGATGCATATGTTTGGCTCACCATCTATATCTATGATTCAGTGAGTAATTTGGTCATTATGCTGTTTTTATTCTGTTGTCTTTGCGCTGCCGTCTTTCAGCTTGTTGTTTGAGAGCCATTTATTGGCATAAATACATTTGTGCAAACTTTTGAGCAAGAGTTGATGGTGAAACAACACTTTGAAATAAAGAAAAGCTTTGAAACTGAATGCATGCTCTTATTCGGTTTCAATTCAATTCAGTTTATTTATACAGCGCCAACTCACACCACGTCATCTCAAGACACTTCACAAAGACAATTCCTTCAAATCACACAGATTGTCAGATTTGTTAAAAGTTTTCTAAGGAAAACCAGCTGATTGCATTGACTCAATGACTCGACAGCAATCCCTTACACGAAGCATGCATGTTTGCGACAGTGGAAAACTCCCTTTTAACAAGAAGAAAGTCTCGCTTTTATTTTTGGGTTTCACCATGTTTTACAGAAAGATTATAGGTGGTGCACTGCATCCAGACTATTTTTTTCAAGTCAGCAATTTGTCTGCCTAATTGTTAACACACACACACACACACAAAAAAAAATCATGAAGATTTTTAAAGGTTTTAACACACAAATCTCTCTGAGGTACTTCCAGACCACAATTGTTTTTGGATGGTAACAGACCATTTTGGTCTTGGCCCATTTGGACTAGCTTTGGACTCAGACTCTGAAATCAGCTCATCTAGATCTATGAAAATAAACTTGTCATATAGGCCTTCTTTCATTGTTTTTCATTTATGACTGGCTGATAAGACTAACTTGAATTAAAAAAACACTTGTATGTTAGGTGAAGCAAGTTGTTTTTTTTTTTATTTTTATTACTTCAGTAATTATTTTTGTAGTACTTACTCTGACCTGCTCACAGTCATAGCAGTCCAGCCAACTAATGAGAGATGAAGTACACTCTGAAAAAGCTGGATATTTATCATTATCATGGCTCATATTAATCAGTATTTCATTAATCAAACACAACTGACCTTATGTGAGGAAGACAAACGTGAGCTTGTCTGCAATCCTAAAAAGCTAACTCAGGATGTGTTCGTAAAATTGCACTCCTACATGGGGCTAAGAAAAAAAAAAATGGAAATGCTCAGATCTGAAGGATTTGTGCAATAAATCTCAAAAGTTGGATAATAAAGCCGAAATGATAAAAGTAAAGAGAAAGTCAAAATTAAATAATTTACTCTAAAGAAAAAACAAATGGAAAAAAATAAAGTGAGAGGCAGCAGAGATGCAGATTACATGTTTGAAGTTACAATATTACAGCACATTGTTAGTCATAAACCTGGAGTGTCACTCATTCTTCCTCTCCAGGGGTTTCTTATTACAGACAAGAGAAAATGTCGCCTCCGATTCATCTATATGACTGACATGTTTCAGACGGACACAGCCACAGGGAACCTCTTAAATAGGGGTCTGACTAAAGCCATCTCACTCATGTCGACAGGCCTCCAGAGGAACAGCTCAAGCGATAACAAGCGTTTTATCTCATATACAGTTAGATGTTCCAGGAATGATTTCGTCATACGGGTTTGATGTAAATCTGGGATTGAAAGGTTAGATTTAAAAAAAAAACACTAATCTGGAAGATTGAGTTATTTACATTTGCAAATGTACTGTTTTCAGCAAAGAAGTCAGAGTCCAAAACTGGGTAAAATCAAAGAATTTGAAATAAAATGTTTTAATTACAGAGTTTCAACTGGAAAATATCTTCCCAGATGATAAAAGGCTTCTAAGTATCTGAGCGCTCTTACTTAAATCTTAAAGGCCTTTAAAGATTTACAAGAACACAGTATAGGCTTCAGCAAAATCAGTGAAAGTTTGAAGTGGGAAAATGTGTAGATTGAAATTAGATCAGCTCATAATAGCAGCTACATCTGTAAAAAAAAAATCCTTTATTAAGAAAACTACTTCTATTCAACTTCATCCCAACAACAAAGCTAAAACGCAGCAGATTTTTATTTTCCATCAATTTGCAACAGGAAGAGGTAGATAAAAACAACGTGGGATCTGGTGCCCCCTACAGACAAAGATGAGACACCGCATTTCAAATCAAATGTTGCAGGAACAATTCAGAAATCTCACACACGTGCTTTAGCCAAAGAAAGGTCCATAGACTTTAGAGTGGAGTATTTTTTCCAATTCAGTTCATTTGTATTTACATTGTGCCTATTCACAACTCATGTCATCTCAATGCATCTCAGGACAATTCAATCAAATCACACAATCACATTGGTTCAAAGATTTATATCTAAGGAAAACCAGCTGATTGCATCGACACATTGACTCGACAGCAATCCCTCACACTGAGCATGTATGTAGCAACAGTAGAGAGGAAAAACTCCCTTTTAACCAGAAGAAACCTCCAACAAAACCA
The DNA here is from genome assembly GCA_034780135.1 of Jordanella pulchra. Classification (NCBI taxonomy): domain Eukaryota; kingdom Metazoa; phylum Chordata; class Actinopteri; order Cyprinodontiformes; family Cyprinodontidae; genus Jordanella; species Jordanella pulchra. The sequence continues at coordinate 9,177 of JAUZNJ010029462.1, read as the reverse complement.
GACTCTGTGTGAGTGACCATCTGCCGAGGGTTCAAGGGGACAGAAGCAGACATACAGAAAGAAGCAGAGGTATTAAAGGTAAGTGTCAGCTCCACAAGCGGCCCTGTTCATGAAAGACACAGCCAGGCAGACGAGCTCCAGGCCAGCTCCAATGTCAGAGGATGAAAGAGAACACATCCAGTTAGTCACTTTAAGAGAAACTGAACTATACTGAAAAACAGGCCAGGCTCCAACATCTACAAACAAAGCGGATGAAGGCAGCAGTTGTCTTCACCTCGTCCTCATAGTTATGAGTGAAACTTGACAAATAATGCAGAATGGGAGAATAGAGGTAGAATGAAGCAGAATGAGAAGAAGTGGCCATATGTGATCTAGCTGCCCAAACACTTTGCAGCACAAATATAGAAAATAGCTCAAGATAACCTAACAATTCTGGATGAGGTCTGAGAGAGGTAGAGCCACAATAGGACCGAGATAAAGCGAGGAGAAACGTCCTTTTCTGGAATGAAGACCTCCCCCTACTGAGAGATATTAGTGCCCAGGATGCTAAAGGTGTTTTTAAAGGTTTTGAGCTGTGATACTAAAACCCAATTTACAAAAATAGTGTATATCTACTATTAAGTTAGTATTTAGATAAAATGATTATTTTTGTTGACAACAGACTGGTGTGGAAATATTAGTCGGATCAAATTTATTCTTAAATACATTAACTTTTATATGTTATGGTATGTTTTTTTTTTTTTAAGATGCCTATTTACAGTCAGATAAAAACCCAGTTTGAGTTCTCAAAGTGACATTTTGCACTTTATTGTTCAGCTGCAGAGAGTACTGTAACCAGAAGCTAATCAAAATCTTTTATAGAAACAATTATATAATTTACTAATAGAGAAATCGATGCAATTATCAAACTATTCTCATCCACAACTTAAACACAAAGTCATTGTAACACTTCCTCAGTTAACCTTCTTGCGGTTTTTATAATTCTGACATTTATTTATACAACTGAAAAGAGTTTTGATACAAGTGTTTATATAGATTTACAAGAAACTCAGCAGCTGCATTTCCTTTTCTGTAAATTTAGTTTTCATTATTTTTGTATACACCTATACAACCGGAACGAAAACTGAATGAGAGTTTTTATGCACCTCGACTTTGGAACAAAGTGAAAACCTGGGATGTCCTGAAACTATTAGAAAACAGATATAATGTTTTCCTGCTTTCCTCATTTTTTTATTTTATGTGATCAATTAATTTTCATCCTTTCCACAAATCTCAAGATTTAATATGATTATCTTATCTTATACCTCTTCAGCACATTTAGTTTCACTCTGTATGTTAATTTGTCTGTGGTTACTCATATAAAATCTTATCATACCAAGGGTTGCATCTATTTCAGATTCAACAGATATACTTATTTTGAATCTTAACTGTTCAATAACACATTTAAACTAATATTTTACAGGGAAGCCACCAGTAATTCAAGAGTAAAATAGCTGGTAAGAAAGTCACAAAAAATTTTTTCCTCCCTTTTGAGTTTTGCTTTCTTGTTTTAAACAACTTTCCATGCAAACCTGTCATGAAAATTGTTTTTCCACAGCACTACATGACAAGCCAATGGCCTTCCAGACGCATCTTCACATGACTGGCTGCGAATCGGCCATAGTTGTTTAAAACATCCCTTCAATGCTCCTTTAAGCAAAAGTGTAGATTAAGTGCAGCATGGCTAGAGCTTTATCAGTATCTGTGGTTTGTGCTCTTATTTTGAGAGTGTGCATCCTCACAAATGGGGAGGAAGACACCCCCCCAATAACAAGCGCCTACTGCAAGATCGGCTGGTAAGACTTCAGTTATCGTTTTCAGGGTTGTTTTGCATAAACAAAGAGCGAAAACAATTTTTTTATACATTTTTCTCATTATACTCTAAGGCTCCTTGGAATTCCGTGTGATCAGGTTAATTTTTCCATTGTCACCCAAATGAAAGCGGAGGCCTCATACAAAGTAAGACAGAGAAAATCTTTAATTTGACATAGATTGATATTTGTGGCTGAATCATGAAAACATGTCATTTTATTTCTCTATTTGTATTCCAGCTGATGTCAGTGACTCCGAAACTGATTCAGGCCAATCACACGTCTGGGCTTAGTCAGCTTGAGAGTGTTAGCTTCACAATGAGACCCACCACTATAACTCAGGGCTGCAGCTTGGAAGTAAGAGAATCAAACATGGAAATGTGGTTTACAAATGTTTTCATACAAATCCAACCATCCTGTATTTTCCTGATCTAAAATTTGTAATGTATTATAATTTGATTTTATCTGATAAATACAAATTGATCCAGAAAGTTTTACCATGACAGCTCCATCCGTTTAAATGAATCGGCATGGCAAGGAGAGCATTGATCAGGGTAACATCCAAAAGGTTCGTTATGACTCTGGAGAAGCTTTAGCCTTGATGAGTTAACTCTATGAAATGTGGCTTTTATGGATCCTGCATGGACATGAAGCTAGGGCTTTTTTAGGTGCGATCAGATTATATTAATCTGCTGACCAAGCCAGAATCCAAACGTAAATCAAACTGATTAAGCGTCAGAAGATTTAAAGACATATGTTCACAAATGCTGTTAATCCCATCAAAGCTGTTAGAAACATACCCCCAAAAACCTGCAGCAGTAACTTCAGCAAAAGGTCATTTACAGAGTAATGGGAAGGACAATGAAAATAAGCTTAATGTACATAAAAACTCTTTTACATTTTATGTTCTTTCCCAAGTTTGAAATTGTTTTATCTGATCTATCATATAAAATCAAAAGAAATTACAAAAGCCTTTATGGCTAAAAGTGGAAACATTCGAGGGTGTTATTATTTTTGAAGGCACAGTATATTTTCTGAATGTAGATTTTTTTTTATACTTCAAACTGAAATAATCAGTTCTCCCTTGACTGGTAACCAGGGAACATCCACCTCAGCAGTTTGGTTTAGCCTTTTTGACGACAACGTCAACTACTGTAACCTCCACAATATCATCACAGGTAGGTATTAAAACACTTGACAAGTAAGAATTTCTTGGCCTGGTTTTCTAAACATCCTTCAATTTTGTTTTGTCTTTTTTCTGTCTGAGCAGGAAGTGGGCTGGACAAAGCTGCAGGCTTCCTGGAGTTCAGTAACGACTGGCTCTGTCTTGGCTGCGGACACTCAGTCTGCTGATCATTCCCAAGACCTGAAATGAGTGTGGAAATTTGAATTATATAGTACAGTACAACAAATCTGTTAAATAAAAGCCTTTTTTCCAACACTGGAACAACCAGCATCTTTTCTGTGACAACCGTGTACTAAAGGTGAAAAATTTGCTGAAATTATAACCATTCTATAACAATTTAAGCTAAGGGTTGGATTTATGATGGATTTGAGTTTTAAACCTTTAATACCTAAAATTTTTATTTAAAAATATATATTCTATACAGTGATATACTGCAAAGTGCATCATAAAAAAAGATAAATGAAAAGGACCCACTTAAAGCATTATTCAAATGCTGTTTTTTTGTAAGCTAGCAAACAGAATATAGTTGAAATTTGTGTTCTTTTATAGTGCTTCAAATTTTTTAAACTTTTCCTTGTCCTTAAATAAAACCCATGTTTCAATATGCATATTTTAAATAGATAAAGTACTGCCTTGGTGCTTTGTAAAATTCATATTATCAGCACTGATTTTATTGTAAACTGCTTAAAAGGGTTGAAACTGAGATCTCATCACACGCTGAAAACGGATATTAAAAATCTATAGCTGTGGAAATAAAAAGGTTAACAAAGAATAATGAAATCTTTACCTTTGCTCTAACACACACACACACCCACACACACATAATTGTAATGGAAACCCCACTGAACTGCAGACCTTAATGCAAAACAAGAGCAAAGAAGTCAGTTTGTAAGGTGACAGCTCAGAGTTTCTCTCAAAGCGTCTCAGAAATATTGAGCATTTCACATTTATAGATTATTGATATATTATTATTCATAGAGGCATCACACCTAATCATCATTTCTACTTAACACAATCCTATTATCATTTCACACACATGTCACCTTCAGAGAACTCCAAAAAGCAACAAATGATGCTCGATTTCTACTTTTCTTCTTTACACAGAGCTGTCTCTTGTTGTTTTGGAGTACATGAAATAAAATAAGCATCATTCCAGTGCTGTCATTTGGCGCCCTCTGCAGACCGAAATTATGCAACTTCCATTTGAAAAAAGTCTCAACTGTTAACCAAGAATGAGGTGAAAAAGTCACACCGAATTAATCAGGTCATCAAAAATAATTATTAGCAATAAATATATAAGAAACAACAAATCACACAGTCAGATTACTTCAAAGTTTTCTATCTAAGGAAATCAACCTGGTTATAATAAGTCATCAACTTTGCAGGAGTTGCTCTGTTTATATATTAAATAGAGATTCATCTGCATTGTGTCATTGACGCCACAGCAATCCCTCACTGAGCATGTATTTAGTGACAGTGAAGAGGAAAAAGTCTCCTCAAATAAGAAGAATCCCCCCCAGCAGAATCAGGCTCAGAGTGAGCTGCCTTATGTTGAGGCTGACTAAGGTTTCAGCAAGAGAGAAGCATACATACAAAAAGGAACAAAAAAGCACTGTTTCATAAATAATTTTTATCTTGGAAAAGTTATTGATAAACTAGCTCCATAGGTGGCTCTATATTTAACATTATTAAAGGCCTATAATAAACAATTGCATGTGTTGAGTGGATTACAGAAAGAGATGATGGAGAAGCAAAGGTGTTCTCCCTAAAGTCAGGCCACTAAAGTATCTCTAACACCTGATGCCCAGGATGTTGTGGTGGTACAGTCCTGCATTTTTTACTGCTGTTCCACTATCCCCGAACTGAAGCACCGTTACGCATCGGACTGGGTCAACTTAGACAAAAAAGTCAAAAAATATTTTTACTGCATACTACATTTCTTAAATGCAAAGAAAACTGAGCTGAAGATCCTGCGTCAGTGCCTCACATCACAATGCTCTTCAAAACAGAATAGGTAAAGGATTTTAATACAAAATATTATAGAAACTAAGCTCAAAGAAAATATAACACAGAACATTTTATAACTGGGTGATTATTGGAGAGCGTTTTGTGAAAATTCCTGAAATTATTTTAAAGTTTGACACTAGGGGAGCGTGACACTATAGAGGTGAGCCTCAAAAGAAATTCACAGCTGAAAAAGCCAAATCTACCAAGTCATTGTTCCTTATCAGCATTCTAGTTTTCCCACATTAGTTTTTTTTTAGATCTGGTCACCCTGTGTTGGTTATTTTGAAGGAAAGGAAAGGTCAGACAGTAAATGAAGCACACTACTGCATTATTCAGTTAAGTAGCCATGAAGGAAACAGCATCTTCATTTTATTGACAATCAACGGCACATCCACATTTTAAATAGTCACACAAGCACGACAACAGTAAAGAGCATACAAGAAATAGATTTCCATTTGTTTCCAAAGTTTTGTCCTGCACAGAATGGAGCCATGGCTTGACCTCTACACAAATAATCTGTTTTGGGATTTTTCACAAGTTGTGTATGTTTGTATCCTGTATGCAGTAGGTCATGCTAAAATCTTAGCAAACCTTCATAAACTCCCCTGGCCATAGAAGAATCAAGTTTATCTAGCAAGTATTCTACAACATTGCAGGAAACATAAAATAGGCAATAAAACATTTTTTTGTTAAATCTTACTGCAAGTACTAGACAGACAGCTCTTATCATAATGACCACTGAAGCACTTCTGCTTTGACTTTTAGCGTCTGATTTTCACTATTCTGATGGACCCCCAGATTTTTTCTGGGTCATGCAAAGTTGGGCTTGGTAGCATAGTTTAGATAATATTCCTGCTGTAAAACCCTAGTGCCCTTGAGCCTATAAACCAAATGGGTTAAATTACATTAAGTTTTATCTGGAAGATCTGGTAGGTCATGAAGAAGCAAAGCATCCCACACTAGTGGTTTATTATTAGCCCAATTCTTTTTGTTTTGACAATGTTTCTATTTACTTTAAAGAAAAGTTGCATTCATTTAGAATAACTGGATTAACTGATTTAAAAAAGTGATATTTTTGCATGCCAGTCCACAAAGCATTTTTCACAAATTTCATCAAGACATTTCTTCTAGAAATGTGAGATCAGTCTTCATGTTCTTTTTGGTAAGCAGTGATTCTGGTCTTGAGCCCCTCCTAGGAGGCCATTTTTTGTCCACTCTATTTCTTTCTACTGTTGAATCATGAGATCTAACATTAATTGGGGGAAAGTAAGATCTGCAGTGCTTCAGATCTTGTTCTGTTATTTTTTTTGTAACCTTCTGGATGACTAACAAGGCCCTAAGAACCGAAGCATTCTTAGGGCATCATCTACACATCAAATAATGAGGGCTTTGCTTGTACAAACAAAAAATTGCAATTGATAAGAGGCGCAAGGGTGATGAAAACTTTCCTGTTTAAATGAGGTGCTCCTGGCAGTTAGGAAAAGTAGAGTGACTATAAAAAAAGATGAAGTTTAAAACCACAAAGATGGATGCAATAATACTTCAGATGCTACTAATAATAATCCAATAACAATGCTAATAATGCTAATAATAATAATAAACTAAATGTATAATACACTAAATAATTAACATTTTTAAACATATAAACAAAAAAGGCATTATTATTTTTATTCATGTTCATTATTATTTTTTAATATGGATCACAAAACCTTTGGAACAGAAAGCTTTATTAATTAATATGGAAGCTCATTTCTGTAGGAGAGTGTGACACCAGTAACTATAATGTGAATGGCCAGATATACATTGATCAATCAGTTTGTCCGGAGAGAAAGTAAACAAAGAATCGGACTGAAGTTCAGAAATGACTGGAATATGGCATATAACCCATTAAATCGTGTAATAGACTATTATTTTTTTCTCATAATTTCTCATATCTGTTTTAATTTTAACAATGTTTAACTTCATTAACCGTAATATTTTTTTTATTTGATCATTCTATTGTTGTTAAGGTATTAATAATCACATTTAAATTCATTTAATTGTAATTGAAGTTTTCAACATCTGTTAAGTACCTTGTTTCATTGTTGACTATACGATTTATGCTTTCTAAATCAATTTTGATTGCTTATTTATTACATTTCTTTCTTCATTGCATTGCTTCTTCAATCAAAATACTTAATTAAAAATAAAGTGATGATCTGAAACATTCATACAGAATCAGTAAAAGAGCAAATATTTCTATAATTTTGTAAATATGTTGATGACATTTAAAGTTAGTAGATTGTTGTGGTTTGCCCTAATTTAAAGCCCGACAGACTACAGACCTTCAGACACTTGGGATTAATGAGCCATTTTGTTGCTAGAAATAACAGTGGGATAATCGATGTTAAGAACTATGAAGCAGGATCTATTTCACATTGACTAACAGGGCAAGTGGGAATGTGGGTGGCTTTTCCAATTTGTTCTTTTGTTCACACAATAGAACGCAAAACATGGTTTAATTGACAAATAAACTACGATATTTACTAAAAAAGTTTATGCTCACATAAAATTATTGCTTACGTTAGTTGAACTTTTAAAATAACACACAGAATCCATATTTGTATCCAACAGGCAAGAAGCTACAATACATAATTAGCAGTCTTTTAGCTAAACAGATGTGGATAATCCAAGTCTAGAATGCAAAAACCCTGCTTAGTTTTCCTTAATCCTGCTTACTCATCCAGATGTTTAGACCCCAATCTGTGTTGTTGATCTGGAAAAGGAAAAAGGTGGAACTGATCTCAGTACAGGCCTTTTACTTTGTGGACCTGGATTATTCACCTCTGTGGCTAAAACATGGAGATTTGTTCTCATTTTGCAACATTTCTCTAGATAGAACATAAAGTCCATTTCTTTTCTGAACAATATGTTGGATATACACCGTATCTAGGTTTATATTAGCATACATTTGCATGTGATTGTTTAAACAGAGGAATGTGGCCCCTTCAGGCTTCTGGAGATTATATAATAATATAATGATGACAGTACACAAGTCTCTTCCTAAGGAATGTCTTTGCTATTTTCTATGACATATGGCAAAGAAATAATTAGAATTGAACCCCTTAGCTCCCAACTTTCAATTGCTTGGGGATAAATCAATTGCATACCCAAATGCCATTGGCCAGTAAAAATAATATAATAAATCCCAAATGCTTGTATTAGTTTCTGGAGATGTGTGTACAAACTCTGTACGTTTTACACAACTTGAGTTACGTAACTTCAAACATGTCCAAAATACGTTTTGTTTCTTTTGCATAAAAAAGAGCAAATTCTAATATTCTATATTTTGGATATAATTCTTAGCTTACCTCTCCAGGTCACTACACTTATTATTCATGTTTTGTACAAAAAAAACTGTGTGAAATCTTTGACTTCTAGTTTTGACTTTTAATCATGCATTAAAATAAATTGCGGGCAATAAAAGGACATTGTGTTTTTGGTGCTTTTGTGTGATACCTCTGATAGCCCATCTCGTAAGGGTTCATTTTTTTTTTTTTTACAATAAATTTATAAATTATTTTTTCCATTTATCCACTCACCCCTTTATCCACTCAGCATTCCTTCTCCTTTTTCCCCAAACTGTGAGGCTGTGAAGTGGGAGCTAAGGGTTTACACCTAAAATTACTCTGGTGGTGTGCAAATAAAAAAAAGGAACTGCAAGTCATATCCTAAATCGAATCCATTTCAAGCTGACAAGGCCTCTGTCTTCTATTACTTCACAGTCAACCTGTATTAGTCACGGTGCAAACCAACAGTACTGTCACAAAGAGTCACATGAAGAGTCATAACCACGCCACCATGAGAAAAATAATCCCTGGATCAAAGCTTTGATTTAAAACGTTATTTATGATCAAGTCAGAAGAATGTAGCAGAGGCTACACATTGCAATGTGTAAAATTACAAGTTTTTCAGATAAAGTGTTTAGTTTCAGCAGATTTATAGATAGCTATTTCCTGAGGATGCTGTCAACATTTCACTACAAATCATTTTTACCTTATTTATCTCATCCTGACTGAGACATGGCTCACATCATCAATTCCAGACAACGCCGTTAGCCTGGAGGGGCTAGCTACTTTCCGCGCCGACAGAAAC
>JAUZNJ010029461.1:0-15413 GCA_034780135.1 Jordanella pulchra | reverse complement strand
ATCCATCCATCCATCCATCCATCCATCCATCCATCCATCCATCCATCCATCCATCCATCCATCCATCCATCCATCTAGCCTATAATTCCCACTCTCCAAAACCAATTTACAATGGACTACAAAAACAAACAAAGAAAGATGGCTGCCTTTTAGAATATAGACCGAAATATGACTTTAGGAAAAATAATTATTATATAATAATTATATTTAAAAAAAAAGACAATGCAGCCAATCTCTTACTGCTAATTAGTTGCATTCACATGATTCATAAGGTTTAATCACATTATTTTTAAATATGTTTTTTAAACCTTATTAATACATTAATACATATTTCATACATCAACCCCAACAAAAGCAATACAGTGTTGTTTTACATTTGTCCCTCCTTTTAGTTTTCTAATCATTTTGTACCCTCTAAGGTCATAAGCACTGTGCCTGATCAAAAACAGACCCTTAATATGTATTGGTAACTAATTATTCTTTATATTGTACATGAAGTGAGCAGTTTAAAGTCAACCAAATCTTGAAATTTCAATGTTTTTAAATTAAAAGTTGTTGTTTATGCTCTCTATAACCTGCTTTTTTTACGATTTGAATAGCTCTCCTTGACATTTTGGCTAAATATACTGAATATAGTGAATATACTCTTTTTCCCCCTTTTGGAATAAAGTAGGACTTCTCTATAGGAGTTGTTATGGGTTTTTTTCCTAGCCATTCTAAAACAATGGCCCTCATCCATAACTGTTCGTACAAACGATTGGTTCTTAAATCATTCTTGTGATTTAGGATAGATGTTTTTTCCATTTTTCTCCTAATTCAAATTTTATGTCAACTGCAAAGACATTTTACGAGTGCTCCAGACTTGATGGAGGTTCTGGTCCAGATCACTGCTCTATGAGTGTATATAGCATATACTAACAGATATATAGTAGTCTTTGCCACCAGAGGGCATCTAGCTCAGTGGTCCCTCTGCTGGTTCGCAGTAAGGACCACCATGTAATTAGTGGTCCATCCCCCTAGAAGGCGTCATACTCGGTGGTCCGTGTGGTCATCTTTAGCTCTCACTGCAGGGCTGACAGCCAATTCCTACTCCTTAATGTTTGAATTAGGTTTTTAATATTTCTAATACCCTTATTTTTTTTAGTTATTTTTTTATTCTGATTGTATTTTGGTTCCTCCATTTTATTACCTGTTCTTTGTAACCACTGTGTGTTATAAGTGGACTTAATCTTAATTGATGTTCCCTGTTCCATGCTGAATGCTTATCACCGAAAAGCTTTTTGATATCATTCATGATTTCCTATTGTTGTCATGCTGCTGCTAATCTTTTAATTAAATACTCAAAAATTATACTTATTAACAGCATTAGTTGTCACATAATAAGTGGTTCATCCCACTCAGGTGCCTGAATCAGTGGTCCAGACCAATGGTCCTACTGTAAAATCAAGACGACCAGTGGTCCGGACCACTAATTACACAGACAGAGAAACAGTAATAATGGTTGTTTGGTAACCTATGTCTCATGGGAGGCTAGCCTGTAGTCAGCCATGAATGTGAGTGGAGACTCAGTTCTGATTAGACAAATGTTACATTTGCATACATACACATACTCCTTAATGCGCAACAGCTGGTGAGCAGCTGATGAGACATAATGCTTTTAAATGAATGTATGAATGTAAATAAAAATATATAAGACTGAGGAAAAGTAAAGAAGTACTTGCAATGTAGGTTTTCTGTATTTAGAGGACTAGCTTTAGCAAAGATTATCCATCTGATCCACCTAAAATAACTAACATTAATACTCTATAGAAGCTTTATTTCCATACACCTAAAGATTTATTAATTGATATAGAGAAGAATAATTCCAAAAAACAGCATACACAATTTTTTAAATGTGTTGTTTCTAGCTGTTTATGTAAATGTTCATCTTGATGTCATTTCACAGTATTATATTTGTTGGTTAAAGAAAGATTTACATGGTCTTTTTTATCGACAAACTTTGGCTACCTCATGGTAAAAAAATCTAGAAAATTCCCTCTGCACTGACTTAAAAAAATACGAAGGTAAAAAATTACCAAATTTACTACATAGGTTAAATGGACTCTTTATTCAAAGCTGTATTTTTGGTTATTGAAACTTTCAATATATGTAAACAGGAGAAGCTGTTTTAGAAATCATAATTCACAGTTTTGTGAGGAAAGACATCAAAAGAAATAAAATCAATGATAAGTTATAGTATAATCCTTTTGCCTTATGTTTGGTGTATTTTACGATACAGGGAGGAGAAATTGTTTAATTTGGGGCATTTGGAGCACTCTATCACAAAAAAGCAAAGCATTTGAGCGTGAATTAATTACTTTCAATCTGATTAAACTGAGTTGGTAACTAGTTATTGTTGAGGATAAACTAGGATAGCACAAAAAGAAATTTAAAACCTTGTCACAAGCAGCGATAAAAGGACTCTAGCATGTTTTTTTTTCTTGCATTAGTATCATCAGATATGTGCATGCATTGGCTGATGTACAAGTGCATTCAGTAACCATGCTCTGAAACCTTGTGGAGAGCATGCATTGCCACTTCTCGTAATTTTCCAGCAACTAATCTCTTTTTAATGTATTTTTTTTTTTTTATCGAGAGTTTTGTACCATTTACTATCACTGTGTCTTTTCCATCATGTAAATGGAGGATGTTACGGCCCCTGGCCTCTTGATTCTGCAGGCTCTTTTCTTTGTTATGCAGGTTCAGCTGTGAGAGAACATCTTCTGATTGGCTGCTGGAGATACACCTCATTGGATCAGCAGAGGATTACAAGCCAATCAGATGTTGATGAGCCTCACCTGTTCACTATAAAAGGTCTGGAAATCACTCATCCTGTGGGGCAGCAGGTAGAAAGAGGTTTTGTTCAGCTTTTCACCTGCTGTTGTGATTTGCAACTGCTTTGGGCAATATTTTTACTTTTGTTATTTGGTCTAAAGCTGTTTGACTTTGTTGTTTGCTTTTTTTAAGCTATAATCTTGTGGTAAGGAGGTTTGGTGCTCCTTTTGTGTCTTTTTTTTGGGTTAATTGAGTGCACTTGGGATTGACTTGTTTGGACATTTTGTAATCTCATTTATGCTTGATATTCTTTAGTTCTTTCTCCTTGTTTTTTCTCTTGTATTATTTGTGTTGAATTTGTATTATGTCTTGGTTCTGTGAAGCCTAATTTTTTTTGTACATTTTTATGTTACTGCGCCTGAACCCCTAGACTTTGGTGGCATAAAATAAGAGTTGCCACACAGGATGAATGATTTCCAGGCCTTTTATTGTGAGCAGGTGAGGGTCATCAACATCTAATTGGCTTTTAATCCTCTGCTGATCCAATGTATCTCTGGCAGCCAATCAGAAGATGTTCTGTCACAGCTGAACCTGCATAACACAAGAGCCTGCAGATTCAAGAGGCCAGGGGTCGTAATGGGGGCGAAAAAAGAAACAATATCTGCTCCAGTCAGTACATATTGAGAATCTTTTGACAAATGTCAAAATAATGGGTAACTGCATCAGCTTTAAAAGACATGTATCGGTTGATTTCTAATCTGGAACACAGGTAGTCCAAGCCTTCCTGATGGGCCTAATTTTGGCTACTCTGACACTGGGCCTCCTCACCATTGTTTTTCAACTGAGCAGAAAATAGGTTTGGAATAAAACTTTGTGTATTTTTAAACATGTAAAAAGGCCTGCAGAGCTCATGTGATTAGTGAGAGTAAAATATTTTGGTTAGTGAGAATAGCTTGGTCCTCATTTCCCAACCCAATAATGTGATGAATTCTCAATCAGATTTGACAAAGTCATGAAAGCTGTCTCGTTTGCCACTTACTCTAGGACATCTCTATTAAATGGCTTCTTGCTGTTTCCCAGGAATTCCCCAATCATTTGTCGGCTAAGGCCTTTCCTCTGGAGCAGAAAGTGGGCTACGCCAATGGGCGTGTCTGGGATGAAACCACGAGAGATCAGGAACTGAAGGCCTTTGTCAGGATTTCTGAAACAGACAAAATGCAGTAGGAAAAAAACACTTGTTACAAGTAAGTCTTGGATGAGTCTTCAACTGGAATACAAATCCTAAGACAAGGCCATGATAACCTATCTGTCATACTGAGCATCAGTTAAAGGCAAAATTAAATTGATTAGCTCAGATTTACAGTTTAGTAGTTTACACAGGTTAGAAGAAACGGTTTACTCCAACACAATATAAAGAGTAGCAGTATCATTTATGTTTTTACTTGTTCCTTTTTGTTAAGCTCTGAATACCTGTGAACCTAAAAAAATAATCAATATAAATGTTTACTGTTAGTAAATTTGAGATGAGGGTCTGCTTTAGTGTGGATATCATGAACAAAAGGGACAAAATGGAAAAGAAACAAAGAAAAGTAAAATATTTCGAAAGCATGTTTAGCAATTATTACTGGAAATAAAGAAAATGGATGAGGAAACTGATTCATATTTCTGTTTTTGTATGTGATGTACAGTTTGATACTAGTATCAAGTCTCTGTATCCAAAGAAATAATCTGACTTAAATGATTAAATATAAAGTGAAATATTATCTATTATTCCATGTAGCTTTGGATAAGGCAGTATTACAAAGATCACAAATCATTGGACTTTAGACTTAAATTACTCAGCATGTTCAAATTTTGACTAATAGTGGACATTACTATCAACCTTTTGCATAAACTCGAAGTAGACTGATTTATACTCTAATATTCAGCTGGATAGGCAACTTATGACAGAAATTCCAAAAATGATGCTTGTAGTACAAAAACTGTTGTTGCTCATTCTAAATGTTTAATGTGTTAAATAAAATAACCCCTCCTCTGCATAAATCACAAATCTTGAAAATACAATGGAGAGTGTTTGGTAACTGAGGTTTTACAGTTGATTTGTGCATGGCTTAAACGTAAGGTTTAAAAAGCTGTCCTCTATACTGTTGCATATAGGAGAGAAGTCAATCAAAGCTATATGAATGGTAAAGGGATCCAGTGTCACTGCTCCCCAACCTGTTGCTGGGCCCTGCTTGTTAGCTGGTTTAAAGAGGTCTACAAATTTTTAACCTTCAAGAAAGAAAACTGTTTAGAAATCGTTGAAAGAAATGGATTGTCAAAACAAAAGGGCAGTCATGAGGAACTTTATTAACTATCAAGTTAGTGTTTTCTTCCATGTTAAACTTGCAGCTGTAAATCCATTCCCCTATCCATCGACATTGGAATGAAGTTTGTTTCTGGTAGCTTTTTGCAAAGTCATGCTTGGTCAATGCCTTTCTAACACACCCTATTTCAAAAACTAAAAATATTTACCTGAAAGTAAACAAAGAAAACCTACTAAATGTATTAGCTCTTTAGGCGTTACAGATCTATCAAAGCAGAGACAAACATACTGAGAAACGGTTTCTTTCTTTCGCGCTATAATGAGCTCTTATATATAAAATTCCAGCTAATAGGATATATACCATGCAATATTGATATCCCTGCCTATGTTACTGCTCTGACCTACTTTCTTTATATTTAATACAATCACTGAATAGATGCACATACCTGTTATCTCAATACTTTTTACACTTCTTCTTTCTCATTTTACATGTCTATCTTTGTTTTATATGTAACTTAAACGTTTTGCCTTTTAATATTTTTGTATTAATAGTATTTTTGATGGTAATTTTTCTTTTTTTGACTTGCAGCAAAAATAAAAGAAGCTCTCGAATCTTTTAGATCGTAAAATTGCAATGTGCACTTGATTCATTAATTCTTTTTTTTTTAATGTTTTCTTGTATAGTTATTTTAAGCAATGTGTTCATTATTGGGTGTTACATTTCTTTTGAATCTGAAGGGGCTTTTTTGTCATAATATAACTAAAGAGTAAAGAGCAAACATGTTTTGTTGACTTGCCTGCACAGAGTCTTGACCTTAACTCAATAGAACCCCTTTGGGATTTTCTATAACAGAGACTAAGAGCAAACCCCGCTTGTTCAACATATGTCTATGACCTCACAAAAGATAAGATCCTATAGGCACACCTTGTGGACAGCCTTTCAGAAGAGTTGAAGCTTTTAATGCTGCTAAGGGTAGACCAATGTCATTTTGAAGGATGTGGACTTAGGATGGGATGACAGTAAAGTTGATAAGCTGTCAAAGCAGGTGACTGAATACTTTTGGCAATGGTGTGTTTCCCATCCTGTGATACATTTGGAAGATAATCCTAAGTGGTGCTGGATGTTATATACATCTAAAATGAGGAGTGATATTCCTGCTGCTTCTAACTATTTTTCACGTAGAAGACATAAACTCTAGGAAGGCTGGGGTATTAAAGTCACATCTTTTCCCTTCAAGCCTTCATGCTGTATTTAAACCACAGCTGTTTCATAAAGAAAACTGTTTGTGACCATGTGTGTGCACCACAGCTAATGGGTTTAGTAGAGCGCGATGAGGGTAAAAAGGAGCAGAGGATGAGGAGTTTGGAAGAGAACCAGACAAAGCAGATGTGCAGAAACAGCAGAGTAAGGGAGGACGAACACAGGCTGGACCATCGCAGAGCATCTGCCACAAAAGCCTCATCAGTGTTCCCTCAGTTTTCAGCTCACTTTGTAAGCTGAAGGTGATGATGTCTGGCCAAATAAATTTGGCAGATATCATTCACTTGATGTTTGTTAAACAACAGATGGATCACACATGGTGATTATTAGTCACAATCAGGAACAAACAGAGAAAAATGGAAAAAAAATGCAAGGAGATACATGGTGGAGAGATTTAGCTGTGTGACTGTTTTCATCGGATATTTATAAGCATGGAGATTTTTCATGCAATTTTGCAATGCAAAAGTAAACTATTTCAGGAGAACTAATTTGGGAATTTTAGTATACCCTACAGAATGAAATCTAATGTGATCTGCTATCTTTAATGATCTACAAATACATTTTTATGGGAGAAAAGAAGTACTGTTATTTCTAAAGATTTATTCTGCTTTAATCATTATTTGATCATTTGAATTTTAAGTTAACACACATGTTAACAGGAGTTACCCTTACTGCTTCACATTTTTAGATAATCCAACTTTGAGTTAAAGAAAAAGTCAATATAGAAATAAGGTGATGGCTGAGATTAGACCAGAAAGGTGTCATCAATTGGTCCTTCAACAAGATCATGATCAAAGCATATGGAAAATGAACAAAAAAACAGATATAAACTCCAGTATCAATGGCCATCTTATTCCTACAACCTGAACTACAGGGTAACCCTAGGTGAAAGAAACAAAACAAAAAAGAAACCTTGATGACCCAGAGTAATCGTGCAAGGTGGAATGGACAAAAATTAATACAATTATTATGCAACACAGCTCTTGATTGCTTACGACCTCATTAATGAATTGCTAATGAACAGATGAACTGCAGCTGCACATATCTTTTTTTCGTTTGTTTTGTTTTTTTTACAGCTGTCAGAACTGCAGTTTTTTTTTTAACAAGAAGCCCACAGCTCTATGAGTAACCAGAGACAAACTGATGGTTGGTTTCTTGTTTGAAGGAAGAAAAATTGAGTTTTGAGAAATTGTGAATTTTCCCCTTTGAAAGCGATTTCTTAATTTTTTTAAATTATGACCAGTTCCAAAAAGAAGACAGACAAGCATATATGTTTTTTTAATAATTCTATATTTTACAACTAAAGCTTAAACTGAGGTTTACATTTGTATTCAGCTTTGCTGAGGGGTTTTGTTGTATAGCTAGCTTTTGCTGTAAGCATTTTAGGTCTTCATGTGTCCTCAAGCTTTGCAAGTCTAAAGACTGAAATTTTGACTATTCCTTTTTACAAAAAAAAACCTACATGAGACAATGGATGCTTGTGAATACAGATTTTCAGGTCATACCAATAAGTTTCAATAAAATTATGTCTAGACTTTGCCTGGGCCTTTCTAAAAAATGTAAATACGTTGGGATTTTCCGCTTTTCCAGTCTTACCATGTAACTACTATGATACCACCACCATGTTTTTTAGCTTAATAATATAAAAATTCAATTTTCTGTGTATTTCTTGAGTATTTATTCATTTAAACAACAGTTTGAAATAATTTTAGCTTTGTCTTATTCACTTACACATACTTTTGTGCACAACTAGTCCTCGGTGTAACTTATAATTTAACTATTATTTAATCATTTCTCTAATACATGTGCAGTGCTGGGTTCTATTGCAGCACTTTGCTGTCATGTGTCGATTTCTCCATGGATAGTTAGATACCTAAAACCCCATGTTTCCTCCTGATGTTTTCAGCAGTGAATATGTGTATTAGCCAATTTGATTGGGTTAATGCAACCCTAGGGTAAGGCTCCTTAAACAGTTGGTATAACTAGACTAGTGCCGTGTATATTTAGTCCAGATAGCATATTTTTCCTTGCATGTGAGTCAAGAAAGGTGGAGTTTGGGGCTACCAGATTTGTGAACTGCATGACTAATAGCTGTTAAGTGAACAGATTCTCCTACCAGAGCTCTAGATCTCTGCAGTCCTTCTACAGTGACCACAGGCTTCTTGGCTGCTTTTCTGATGATAGTTTTCTTGTCAGACCTGTTAGTTAAAATGGACGACCATCATATGGTAGGTTTGTACATAACTAGGGGTGATACAATTTATCAAATTAATCGATTATTGAAACAATCGTCAATTATTTAGTAATAGATTTATTCATTAACCGTAGTGACTCTGAAACATGCCTTAAGCTGATAGGGCAACCCATTTAGAGCAGTAACTATACCAAAATTATTGTAAATCTATATATATATATGTCTATATATATATATATATATATGTATATATATATTAAAGGCTTTTTCGTTGGTTAATATACACTACCCAGAACTCCTCAAGTGGAAAAGTTTTAGTTTGATCTGGTTTTAATTCTGTAAAAAATCTTCTTTAAGGAACCGTTAGCTTTCCAACTATTAATCGTTTAATCAAAAAATAATTAACACATTAATCGATTTGCAGGATAATCATTGGTTGCAGCTCTAAACATAAGTACTATAAAATGTTTACTTTCTTGAATCATTTTTTTTCTAATTTCACATTTATGCTCCATTTTGTGTTCTGCGAGATAAAATCCCCACAAAAAATTGTCTGTGTCTGTTATTATTTTAGAATTTTGGATCCTGATCTTTTCTCTTAAGATTACTTCATCTTGATCATTTGGTACAACACATTTTAGAGGACCTTTTTTAAATATTTTCAAAGTGGATAAAATGGTCCTGAGTTCTTGGAATGAAGAATGCAAATTGCTCCCTCTGTTTGCCATCTGGATTTAAGAGTGTGTTATTATGTAGTGGGTAATTTGGCACAAAGGGCAGAATATTAATACAGGAAAGAACTTTGCATATCTAAACAAACACCCATTACTTACTCCATAGGCACACTTGTTCTTACACACTGAACATGCACATCTAGGTTTTTGAGAAGCACCTCCTTCCCAACGTGCCAATTTTCTCTTGAGGAATCTGGCATGCTCTGCTGTGTTAATTAGCCTTGCTTGACACATGTATTTAATATCTCCTTCACATGCTCACTCTTCACATTGACATTTCTGTAATTCATGCAGATCTGAAGGGGCTTCATTTTTATCATGATATAGGTGTAGCACAAGATGTTATAAAGGCCATTTTTTGTGTTCTCTACGGGAGCATGAAGGACAAAGGGGGATTTAAGGACATGTCTGTTTGCTTTTCGATGGAAAAGTTGTCAAACGAAAAAAATTTATATGCCATGTCATATACCCGACCCTCTTTCTTTCCTTTTTTGTTTTGAAAGTTGGACACCGGTGCTTCCTATGTCATGATGAAGTCATTCTCATTCCAACCACATTCAGTAAGAAAACTTTATCAAGTGGCCTTTCCACCTTTTCCCAGTGCTGTTGTTTTTGGTGTCCTTCCTCTCCTTTTTCCTGCTTTTAAACACATGCTTTTTTTAGGTGTCCTTCTTCTCCCTTTTTCTGCTTTTAAACACATGCTTGTCCATCTTTTTATCCTTGGTTTAGCGCCTACAAAAACTAACTCAAACAAATATTTAATCACAACACCTGAATTCCCTCTTTAAGTCACTTTCCATTAAAACACTCGTTAGTTTACTTTGCAAACATTGTGCACATGGATTTGAGACTTGGCATACCCTACTTTGTGCCTGTGTAAGCTTTTCTGTCTGCATGATCAAGCAATACTAAAGTTTAAGCCCACAGTGCTGTTTAAGATGCAAAGGATACCACAGTACAGGTAAGAGGAGGATATGAAGTGGTGGAACTAATAAGTAAGCCCAATTGCTGCCTATCTATATCTTTCTTTCTTTTTACCTTTCATTTCTTTCTACCTTTTCTAATCTTTTTTTCTAAGTCAGTTTATTATAAGTGAGGTTATCTCACTTGTAATAAACTGCGTAATATCTACACTATTTGCAAATAGAAAAAACATTAAATGTCAATTAACGAAAAAAGTAATAATTAAATTAAAACTTTTCCTACTTTTAGCTGTCAAAAAAATTCAACTGTTCAGCTGTATTTAAAATGTATCAAATAAATGTATATAGGTATTGATCTTTTCCATCCATCCATCCATTTTCTTTACACCCTTGTCCCTAATGGGGTCGGGAGTGTTGCTGGTGCCTATCTCCAGCTACGTTTCAGGCGATAGGCAGGGTACACCCTGGACAGGTCGCCGGTCTGTCGCAGGGCAACATAGAGACACACAGGACAAACAACTCAACTATGACAAAACTAAATTCCTGAGTCATGTTGTTGTTGTGCTGTCTTTTTGCCACACTCATAGTGTTTTTAAAACCACTTTAATTTGTGTTATAGGCAATGCATATTCCATTATCGCTCTAATTAAACAAGGTAAAAAGACCTTAAGATATTGCAGTTCAATTTAGTTTATTTATATAGCGCCAATTCACAACATAGGTCATCACAAGGCGCTTTTCATATTATTCAATCAGTTTGGTTCAAAGTTCTCTAGGGAAAACCAGCTGATTGCATTGAATCACTGATTTTTATGCAAACCCTCATGCCAGTTATTTGAAAACTTGTAAGTTAGGAAGATGGATCAAGCTAAATATAGTTCATCTAAAATAAATCATATTAGAGTTTGCAAAATAATTGAGCATATGGTGAAAGTTGGGCTACCAGAAGGAGTTTGACAACAGCAAACACTACAAGGAATTGAAGCACATTTATGCCAAAAATTAACTAATAATTTAGGATTTAGAAGTGCAAAGCTGGTGAAGAAACAGTCCATTTGATATTTTATGGTAACTGCAGTGGGATATATTTCTCCAGAGTCTGATTATTTATGATTATTCTTCCACTTATCAGTTTTGCGCATGTTTCTATGGTATTCTATCATAATTTCCATTTAAATTGCAGTGAAATTTGAAGGTGTAGCAAGGAAAACTTTTGAAAAGTTCAAGGGAAATTATGGAAGACAAATTAAAGCATATACTATTTGCCTATTGTTGTATAATATCAAGCCTTAAAATAAAACAAACTTATTTCTAACAAATCTTTTCTTTTTTCTACCTGTAATCATACTTTTTATTTCAACATACAGTTGGTCTAGAACTTTATTAAGGACTTTGTGAAAATGTAAGAATTCCATATTTTCTCTATTACTTACAGATTGAAGAGGTTGAGGCCAATCCGGTACAGGCGTTTTCGCATGACATCAGTGGACAGGGTGGGAGATTTACAGCTAGCTGGATTCTCACAGTGGTAACGTGGAAGGCTGAGGATCATGGCTTGAAGCGCCTCTTTGGATGAGGCCTCGGATGTGGAGCGCGCCTCTGTTGACGTGCTGCTGCTGCTCATCTGCTCTGAGCTGTTGTCTGCCATCTCTGAGCCACATCTCTTAACATCCAGAGGCTCTACAACTGGAGAGCTTCTTAGCAGCATAGGTTCCTGCGGTGGAGGGACATGAGTGGACTCTGTTGGTGGAGGTGGAGGTGGTGGTGGCGGTGCTACTTCCTGTATGCTTTGAATGGCAGACATCTTATCTAGAGGGGTAATGGGAGGTTGGGTATTCTCACCAAGCTCCTCTTCACTTGGAGGGGGAGCAGGAAATTCAACTTCCTCAGTTTCTTCTATGTCTGTCTCTGTAGGGGGTGGTGGGGGCTCTTGAGGTGGTGGTGGTGGTGTATCTATTAGTTCTGTGGGAATATCAGGAGGTGGAGGGTCCTCTGATGGTTCATCTATAACAGGGGCTGGTGCGGAGTCTGTTGATGAGGAAGTGGTTGTTACAGTGGTGGAGACCCCTTGCTGCTGAATGCCGCTGCCCAGAGTGACTGACGTTGATGATTCCATAACTGAGGATGAAACTCTGAAGTTTTGGCTGTCAATTTGCACCGTTACATCACGAAAGGCCATCATCAGTTTAGATGCACTTCTTGACAAGTCACTTGGGTCAACTGGTCCTTGATGAACTGTTGGTTGTCCCACACAACCCCCTTCACCTCTCGCTCCTACACCTGAAGAGGCAGCAGCTGCTGCATTAAAGGAGTCAGCACTGAATTGATAGGCACCACCTTCTTGTAGTGAACACATGGTCTTCAGGCTCCAGTTGCTAAGTGCATCATCAATGGACTTTGCAAGTGACTGGACCTGTTCCGTGAAAGAGTCCTCCAGGTCGGTCAAGGTGCTGCCAACTGATGCTGGCAGAGATGGCGAACGCACCAGAGGAATACCTGCCAAGTTGCAGCCTTCTGCCAGGGCCCGTTCAGCAGAGAAACCCTCGGTGTTTTGCACTCGGACTTTGCGCAGAGAGATGCGCCGTGGAAGCCGACTCTCCAGGAGAGAGTTGCGGATTTTCTCAAAATTTTTGCTGAGCTGGTACTGGCGGAAGGCGGTCTGGATCTTGCAGGCAGCACGGCGAGATATGAGGTGGCCACCGTATTTGTGCTCTAACATTTCGATCTAATAAAAAAACAGAGAAACACAGATGAGAACTTTCTTAATTGTTTTATGTTTTTGACGTTTCAAAGACAAAGCAGTTTTAAAAGATAATCTGTTTGTACATGAATTGTTTCCATGCATGTATGACAGTTTTCTACCTAAACAACAATATTAAGAAAAACAAAAACAAAACACATTAAAATATTACTTTGAAACTTAGAATTACTTGAAATGTTTTATATATTAAGGTTTGTTGAATTCTTTTTCAAAATTGTAAATATCATGTCAGAACTAAAACAGTATGTAAACAACAGCACCTATTTGTGACAAAACTATGTATAGAAGCAAAGACTCTTAGGATGGTATTTTGATTACTTTGATACTTTGAAGACTCAAATGATATGACATGGTCAAAGGTGATGAAAAGATGAGTGGGGTCAAATACAGAATACTGGATTTAAAAGAGCACACCAAAATTTAAATCTCAGATGAAGGTTACATTTTTAGCAGGAAAACTCAAAAGTAAGACCTACAAAGGAATGATTTGGATCAAGGTACATTCACCTCAACTCTATCTACATCAGATCCTGGTACAAATTAAAAACTGATCATTACAGCTGCCATCCACTCTGACTCGGTGCAAAACTTTAAAGACATGACAAAAAAGATTTGAAGCAGGAAGTAAAACAAAAGATGGCTCTACGCATTTGACTTAAGGGGGCTTTAAACCAGCGCACATCCCTTAAACGTTGTCCTATCATACAGTTATAAATACAATTGTGTTTACAGCTTAACATTTTAACAGAAGTTCAATATGAAAAAATATTACAAGAATTGAAAAAAAATACACCCTTTTTTTTTCTTCTTGTTATTTCTGCATATTTAATGTATTTCATCTTTTTTTTTTGCAAGGCAGTAATAAATTGTACTTCAATGTGTTGCTTAAAGTATTTAAAAATATAGTTTATATGTAATGCAAGAATCTTGTTATTTCAACGAAAATGTCTTCTTTCACAATTTTGAATTTCCAGAAACTAATCGAACCATCATAGGAGCCTGTGAAAAATGACTCTTAACACCGTGAGAAATGGAAAGAGATGTATAATTGCCATTATCAACTGGCAGTTACTCAAACACTACATGGAACCTCCTTAAATTTTCCAGAACAATACTGGTGGGGGCATCTTTTGAAGTGTGCTTATCTTCTCAAATCTTCTTAAGTCTTTATTAATTAAGTCTTCTTCATTTGTTTTTCTTCTTCTTTCCTTCTTTCCTTTCATCCTTCAAGGACAAAAGTTCAAAAGAGGTTTCAGCCTTGAAACTGAAAACATTTTTATCAGTAGCTTTTATTGTTATTTAAAACAGTAAAGTTTGTGTTAATTTAGGAAAACTAGAAATCTATGTTATTTCTTTAACTTCTCTTGTGGATTTAACCTGGCCTTTGGCAAAACGTGTGTATAAACAAGTATTAGTTTGTTGCATATAAAACAATCCTCCTGTGAACTCAAATTCAATTTTGTAACCAAAAAGGGTCCAGATGTGACTCCAAGCTTATTTTACCAAGCTTCAGGACAAAGTCAATGTAAGAGGAGTTTGTGCAAAGTTCTATTAAAGAGGAAAAAAAGACAATAACACTCAATGGGTTTGCAATCTCAGGTATTGTAAATTATTGGCTCAAGAAGATGGGGCTTCTGACATGGTTATGAGAAGAACAACAATCACACACAGCTCTTTAGAAATGTTAATGACACCGGAATTCTTCTACCCCATTTACATTTACAAGGTTGTGGGAGAGAAGTGAAATGTTTTTTCCAGTAGGCAATTTCTAAAATGAGCTCTGTCATAAGGTCAGTGGCTTTGTTGTTTGAAATAGTGTCCCTCAGAAAACTAATTCTGCATTGCATTAACTTTAGAGGTGCCTTTGATCCAGAGCTGAAGCATCAGTTGTGTAGTATTTGATTTAATGTAGTAGCTGACAACGGTTGTTTTGCTTTCCTTTTAGCCTGGACAGGGAAGCATTTGTTTTACAGTCATTTCTTTAATCAAGGAGTTAGGTGGTCATTTAAGAAAAATACAGAGTTTTAAGATGAGTTAAGATATCATTAGAGGAAGGAATCATTACAACCAGAGGGAGTTGGATAAGTTTTGAGTACAGAGATTGGGTGAACAGCTTTGTGGCATGGTGTGGACACAACCATCTGATCCAGAATGTCAGAAAATAAGGGAGATGATTGTAAATTTCAGAAGTAACGGGTTACAGCTGAATGCTCTTAAAATCACGGGAGAATATGTGGAGGTGGTGGAGAATTATAAATATCTTAGTGTTCACCAGGAAAACAAACAAGACTGGAGATGCAACTGTGAAGCCATGTACAAGAAGGGACAAAGCAGACTGTGCTTTACAAGGAAACTTAGGTCTAATTCTCAAAAAGATGCTACATATCTTCTATAAGTCTGTTTTGGAGAGTGTGATCTCTT
>JAUZNJ010029460.1:11558-40799 GCA_034780135.1 Jordanella pulchra | reverse complement strand
CTCTGCAGCATCCAAAAATGTAAAAAGATGCTCATTCGGACCTTTATAATGGTAGTCCTTAAAGGGTTAAAATACAATGACAAGTTTTAGGTGTGCTCTGCACACTTCCTTTCTACACTGACAGCTGTTAGCATGCAAAGTATAGGTCACCGGACTCATTCAGACAAAGAGCCACAGCAGCCACTGCAATCTTTTTTATTGTAAACTTTATGGAAAAGGAAGTGCAGTTTGTAAGCTGTAAACCTAAAATAGTTCTTGATTTGTCTTTTTTCTTAGATATTTGTGAAAATTGCAGTCACACAACTTGCTGTTTTGGTTGATACAATATCACAGACAAATCAGCAATAGCAATTGGGAGTTGATTATTTTTTATATGAAGAATCTGGTTCCATTCATTTAAAAAGGTCCTTGAATGGGACCCAGATTTAATCTGGATCTGAGAATTCCTCAATAAAACATTAAATCTTATCTGACACTCCTCCTTCTGGTACATTTACTGCAGTTTAAAGGTGAATATCCTTTCTGTTCCTTCTTTTAAATGATATCAATTCTTTTGAGTTAAGATGAAGTTAAGTATTTAAAAAAATCATAATTGTCTTTGGTAAGAAAATCTGTAGTTTTGTGATCTAGCTCTTAGCCTTATATAAGGAGCCACAGTGGCGTCTGATTTCTCCAGCAACAACAGAAGGATTGTCAGTTCAATACGGCTCCAGCTTTCAGTGTCGTTGTGTCCATGGGAAAGACACGTCACCCTCATCACCTACTGATGGTGGTCAGAGGACTCGGTAATGCCTATGTATGGTTCTGTCAGCGAGTCCCAAGGCAGCTGTGGCTACAGTTTAGCTCGCCACTATGACTGTGTGCGTGAATGGCTGAATGTAGCGTAAAAGGAAAGTCTCCTGACTTGAAAAAGGTTTAGTTGGATCCTCGTCCCATTTCCCTGCATTTTCTTTAGCTTTTAGCCAAGTGGTTTTATTCTATTTTATGTTTATGTTGTATAAGATCCAAGTCATGGGGTACTGGAGGCGGCTCTCTCCAATAAAACGCATAGAGAGCCATTATCTCCAATCATTCTGTGGCTTGTATAAAAACAGGACAGGTCTAAACTAAAGCAAACAACAATACCGACAGGATCAACAGTGCTGACCTCGCCTTTATCCAGGACTTGTAAAGTTCTAGGGGTCAGGAAAAGGGTAAGCAACATCCCAGCAGACCCACCACATCCTGGATTCAAACTGTTAGGATCTTTATCTTTATCTTGGTGCTACAGAGCATCTCTTGTAAAAGAAAATTGCTCCCACCGAGACAGTTTCTTCTCCCAGACTGTCAGTTATGAACATTTTACAGTTATAGTAACCTGTTCAGTACCATGCTTATCTGCACTAATCAAGCCAGGTTTTCCTCTTTTTTTAAAAGAGGAATGTATGTCTATGTTTTGAATATTTGTAATAAAGCTGATATTTTTGGTCAAATTTACATTTATTTTTTTTATGTGCAAATGTGGAAATTGAAGCTGTTTCTGATTTTAAAATGGAGAAAACATAGAGCTGTGAGGAATCTTCCTTCCATGGTTGGAACTGCTTCAAACAAAAAAGACTAATATCACTATGTGGTGGTAAATGGGCTTTCATGTTTGCCTAAACCTCTTCATTTTCCAACAAATACTTGGAAAATATTTATTGTTTGCCTAGAAGTCAAAGTGATTTTTTGGGGGAATTTATGTCTCTTAAAATGTGGTGTAAAAGAAAATCAAACAGGAAGACATGGCAGTAGGGCGATGTCCACAGGTAACTTTTTTGCTTTAGAAACTAACCTACTTTTCTTTATTGATGGTAACATTAATTCTGCTCTTCACAAAAAAAAGAACAACAAACACTGAAGGAGAGCAACAAGCCACCAGTTTGTGACCATAACCAAAACCAAACTGTGGTTATACTGCAGAAAAACGATCCCAAACACACCAGCATGCTCACCTCTAATTGTCTTGCCTGGCAAAGTGAAAATATAAACCTGGGCGTGGAGATGGTGCAGGGTTTAAACATGTGACCCGTGTACAGAGGGTTTGGTCCTTGACTCGGCTGTCACAGGTTAGTATCCTGACCTGGTGACCTTAGCCGCACGTCTTTCCCCTCTCTCCGATCCCATTTTCCGTCTGCCTACGATAAAAATTTAAACTAAAGGCCACAAAAGTTTTTTTTTTTGGTCACATAAGAAACTAAATACAAATATTTCCTTAATTCACTTCATAACTCTACCACCTGCAATTTAAAGTTCAGTCTGACAGAATTCTATGTTTGATATGCAAGGATAGGAGAATAAAAATGTTTTTTTCCTATTACTGTAAAGTGCTTCTTTGAGATTACAGCCCTGTGTCCATATCTAATTGTTTATGACTACATGTTCCAAATAGTGGCACCTACACAAAAATGATATCATAAAAGCTGTGACTGCAGAGGGTGAATACTCAAAAGATAGCACAGATGATGGTGACTCAACTAAAAATTAGACATGCAAGCATAAGAGTTTATACAAGATAAATTGCAATGTACCTCTTTGCCAGACAGTTATGCAAAAATAGAAAGTTAGTTATTCATACTGCAAAAGGGTCACATCTAACTGCCAGTGTCTAATTCTGCAGTTAGCTAAAGCTGTGGTCTGTTGAGCGTTTTTGCAGGAAAATCCAAAAACAACAGTCCTAAAGGTAAAACGGAAGTGGAAAATTCACTGAGTATCAGCTGCAAGCAAAGACAACAGGACTATATTAGCTTATACCTAAATAATAAAAATGCAGAGTACGATCACATTATAAATATGTATGATGTGTTCTCAACCCCTGTTATGTGTATTTTGCAATATCCTCCCTCCAAAATCCCCAAAGACGGCTCTCATATGAAAAGATCAAATATTTGATACAAGGCTGGCATGCATCTTGATCATTCCTCACATACAATGCCCTGTGGACATTGGCAAGAAATAGAAAGTCCTTTTATACTCTTAAAGGGAAGTCCTTGGGGACATGCGATAAAAGCATCATAGTTATTAGTCTGCACAGGCGAATAGAATGCAAGCCCAGTAAATGATAGATAGATAAAAGATTAAGAACCACAATCCAACCACCTAGCTGGTAGTACCGAATGATGCCCCACTGGTGTTGGGAGGAGAGTCAAACATTAAACTTTGTCCTTGTGAAGTTCAAGTTTAACAGCAAAGCTTTCACCTAATCTGATGTGTCAAACAAAACATGTGGAAGCAGATTAGCGGGTTACAGTGAAACTACAGTCAGCAAATTTGACATTTACTGGGCCGAGACATATTGGCCTATTTTTAATTACTTATTTAAAGCAATCAGTTCACACATCTTTGCAAAAAGGTTTAGCCGATCTGTTTACATTTCAATGGTAATATGTGTCACTGTTTCACATAAAGACATAGATATGTGCTGCTAGAGTACGGATACAAGTGAGAAGTCTAAGAAGATCTAATTCATTTAGTGGTTGAGGGGTGCAAACTGCAAATACAGGAAATTTGTCTTTCAAACACAAAAAAGAGTTTTGGACTCAAAACTAAGACTAACACAAA
This sequence comes from Jordanella pulchra, assembly GCA_034780135.1. Lineage (NCBI taxonomy): Eukaryota > Metazoa > Chordata > Actinopteri > Cyprinodontiformes > Cyprinodontidae > Jordanella > Jordanella pulchra. Next base: position 37,220 of record JAUZNJ010029460.1, on the reverse strand, counting down.
TAAAACAAAAGACACGCAAAGGAAAACAATCACAAGGGAGAAAAAAAAGTCAATAGAATTGGCAAACATAAAGATGGTTACACACAAAATCCTTCCAAATTTCCCCCGGACACCAATAGTTTATATATGCATACATTAAATATGTCTACAGTCTGGTCCCATATGTGTTGAGAATTGTGTCCCCCTAGTGGTCTGGAGCAGATCCATCATGCAGCGCTAATTTGCAGCTTTTCCTAACTTACATTTTGCAGCATTTTCCTTTGCATGTTTTTTTTATGTGTGTTTGTAGTACTTGTTGAATTTGCTGTGAATTCATGCATTTGTACAGCATTTGCATTCCTTGCCCTCCTTAAATTCATATGTTTAAACATACAAAAAGTGACTAAACCTTTAGCCTTGCTGACCAATTGTCCAGCAGCTGTGCTTACGTGCAGTAATTGAAAACCAGCAAAATCATATTACTAGTTTTGTTGATGGAAAAGACAAGGAATCAGATGACTGACAGAAGACAGCCCTCTATGCAAATGATCAGTGACTGGATAAAACTGCCTCTGTTTGATGACCTCCTCTGCATACTGCCTACCTCCTTTTTCACAGCTGTTGTTTTTTGTTTTTTTTTTTGCTCAACAGTGGCCTCAGCTTTCCTTTTTATGTGCATCCTTGGAGAATAATATTTTTTAAGTTAGTTTAAAAGATAGTTACATTAACTTTACAAACGTTTAAATGTATTTTTTTAAAAACCCTGATTCCTAATATTTTTTTTCCACTACTATCCTTTGTTTGTGACAGCCTGAGGTAGGCTGAGCACAGCTATGTCCAGATCGACAAGATCCATGTCGAGATCTCGGAGCCGTTCGAGGTCCCGATCAAGATCCCGATCAAGGTCCCGATCAAGGTCCCGTTCCTCGTCACGTTCCAGAAGTCGTTCCCGGTCCAGAAAGCATCGTTACAGGTATGACAGCTCTCTCTTGTTTTTATCCCTTTTTCCATTTGCTTTTTTTTCTTAATTGTTTAAAGTGCTGTGATAAGCTTTTCTTTGACTTAATAAATGCTGAAGAACCCAATTACATTTTGAAATATGAATGAAGATTGCACTGCTTTAAACACGTTATTTGACGTTTAAAGTATTCTTCAACTCTTGTGGAAACAGAATAACAAGTGCAGTGAATTTTCTGATGATGTTTTTGCTTTTTATGTGGCTGCCTAAAGTTGTGAATAGGCAGCTTTTTGCACGGTTTGTGAATTTATTCAGACAAGACCCCACTTTCTCACCGCCTTTTTATGAGCATGACCCCAATATGAAAGGAGCAACAGGAAATTTATATTTAGGAGGGAGTCCAGGTGTTGATAGAAGCTTTAATCCAAGGCCAGCTACATTGGCAGGAGTTTAAAAAAACATGGAAGTTACTTAACTTGGTCTTATAATCTCAATATTTTTAAAACTTTACATTTAAAAGCCAGCATTTGTCTGTGCTGCTGGAGCAGAAAAAGCAGTTAAGCTCAGTCGAAAGGGTGATCTGTGTGTGCTTGGAAGAAGCTGTGAGCCCTGACTGATGCATTTGCTGTTTCTGGCAGAATGACTGTGGCACTGCAATAAAAAAGGCTTGGTTGCTTTCCTGGCAGTGGCGCAGCTTGTATTAAAATTAGCTTAAAGAAGAGAGATGGAAGGAATCTCATGCTTTATTCTTCCTCCTCAAACCACCGTAACACATGTAAATAAGCTCTGTCAACACACAGAACTAAAAGTGCATTTATATACAGTATCTACCAATAGTCTAATGCAAACTAATAATTAGATATATTTTAAATAAAAAGGAAACCATACATTCTCACATTGCTTCACCACAGCTGTTTTTTAACCTACTTTAATAAGATTCAAGAACAAAATTTTAAACTTGAGTCTTTTTTCTGGAAGTAAATAGGCTGTTATGTTGTAGAGATTGCTTTATAGAAGTATTTTGTCAAGCTGTTAAAATTGGCAAAATGTTCTGCAAATCAAGCTATTCCTTGATAATCTTCACACCATCACCCCAGTTAGTGATCCGGTTAGTGTCACTAACTTAAAGCTCATTGTGATACAGTGAAGAGCATAACATTTAAAACTTGGATGGAAAAGACATTCTCTCTGAGTATCATTTTAAAACTGGAGGAGCTTATGAGTGGGAAACAAGGAGTCAAAGGATTCAAGTAGTTTTTATTTTTTTCCTCTTTTTGTACGTTCCATGTGACTCTGCTGTGCTCCGCTACAGCTGTCCAGAGTATCTGCAGCTTTTAAAGTGTGCAGAACTGCTTAGCGTGCCGCCTTTTTGCTTTCGCTCTCTTTTCCAATGAAAAAACATGCAGGGTGAGTTGCAGATATGCTTTTACAGACTATCTGTGTGGATAATATATTTCCATGTTCTGTCTGCTTTGCTTGTCGGGTTTGACATAGTGCTGTCCTGTGTCGTGCATGCATTTATTTGGGCATAACTTCTTTGAGATTCAACGTATTAAGACTTTAGGTGTAAGCTGCTGCTTCCGGTCTAGGCATCATAAAAAATAAGGAAAAAAAAGAAAGAAATCTTGCTGCAGATTAAGTTTTTGGACAACTCAGGTAAACTGACTGTCTGAAGTTTCCTAGTATAAAAATATACATTTGAAAAGTGACAGCTACAGTCTTGAAAAGTGTTAGTTTTAAAAAAGCATATTTGAGCATTAAATTGCTGCCCTGGTAAATAAGGAGATATATAGCCATATATCCTAAAGCTGTGTTGAATGATCAGGTTTGTGTTCTGCGCAATCAGAAATACAGGAGAGCCCCCTTGTGGACATGTGTGACACTGCAGCTTGGTCCCAAACATTTCAGTGGAATATCCACCCCGGTTCTTTTAATGGAAACACAGATGTTGCGCATCAACATGTGTTTTGTTACTTTTAGTTGATATACAGTCGCTGTACACAACAGATGTTATACACATCCTTTAGTTTAAGGTTTAAGGAAAGTTTTTTTTGTTTCCATATGTTGGACCTACTGTACGATTAATATTTTAGCCTGTTAAAGCTGTTATTTCTTTCAAATCATTTTACCTGAACATTTTTGCCCAGTTGTCATCACTAAACTAGCAAGTGCACAATTCAGCAGTACCTGGTTTCTAATTGTCAATTTTCTAAAACCTTGATAAGCTAATTGTTTTTTTTTTTAGATATATCGTTATAAGAACTATAAGTGGGGTATTTTTCCTTATTTTTAGTTTAACTGGAATATAACAGTTTAAGTTTCAGTGCCTGTTCCAAAGACCAGCCCATAACCAGAAGGTTGATTCTCATATGCATTAGGGGTTGAGGTTATAAAATCAATGAATATTGTAAAACCTTTAAAGTCGTGCAACAGAGATATTTAGATATATAAACTATATCTAAACACAGATACAGCAAAATCCTCTTTACTCCCTTACACTCCCCCAAAACATCCCTTCTGAAATGGTGCTACAGAAATGAACTGAATTGTATTTACAGATTGTTTACCCTCCAGTCTGAAAGTTGTAGGTTTGATTCCAGTTTCCTCCCACTAAACTCCAAGCTACCTACAAAACCATGAATGTGTGAATGAATATGGGTGTTTTTTAAGTATAATTGGGTGAATGTGACTCTTATGTAAAATAACTTAAAGTGACCAATATGACTAAGAAAGCGCTGTATTCATTTAGTCCATTTAACTAGTAAACTTCTCAACAAAAACCTCTAATTTACAGTTCTATGTTGGTTTGTTAAATCATTTGTTCTTGTATTGTAGCAATAAATGAGCAGATGACTCTGACTGATCATTGTTATTTATATTACGGCCACAACAAGAGTCACGCAGCGTTGATGACAGAGTTGCATCTATTACACAACTCTGTGGTTGAAGATATTTTTGAATTAGGTGAAAAAAATGATTCAAGTTGTCATAGTAAACTGGTGAACTGTGTATCCTGCCTTTTTGATAACTGCTGGAGCATAACCCATGTCATAGCCATCTGTTGAAAACTGCATATAAACAATGAATGGATCAGTGGATTTAAGTCTGGATTTAAAACTGTTTTTGCAATTCTTTACTGTTAGTAAAGCTAACGCTGTTAGCGATATTAACTTCTGAAGTTCTCTGTATTTATTAGACCTAAGGTTTCCTTAATGTTCTAACTAAACATTTTCACGAACTGCCATCTGAACTGGACTCTCTGAATAAAGTGACTGATTTATTAGTTTAGCCTTCTTGTCACCTGCGACATCAAATGATTATTTGTTGCATTAAGGCTTTGTGCCTCCAGCTTCAGTTGGATTTAATAGATAACTTTAATTACACTTCATGCTGTAAAGACCTTCACATTGAATAGTTTTGTTGACTCTGTGTGGTCTTCTTAAGGCATGGTGCACTCACTGGTCATGACGGCTAATCATTCATCAGGCCAATCAAGCACAAAATAAATTAAGCAAATAAATTATCTGATAAACATTAATTTGTTTGTTCAAAACAAATAAAACCTGTGATCATTTGATGATTTGTGCTGGCAATGGTTCACGGTTAATGCAAATGTATTATGGGGTTTCAAATCCACTGTCAAAAGAACTAAGAACTAACTAATGCACAGTTAAAATAAACTCAATCTTCAGCCACTAGCTTTCAGCATTTTTAATTCCATCTTGGTTAGGATTTATCTCCAACTGTTTATCAGAGCAGAAGCTTTTGTTGTTTTTCCTGTGGCCTATAATAAACTCAACTAGAACACCCTTAACCAAATAAAGGAAAGCATCTTTTAATTCTACTTCTGTTATAATAAAATAACAATATATATATATATAATTTGCCAATAATAATCAACTGTAATACAGTAATTTGTTTTACTGTAGTTAGACTTGAAAACTGAACAATTAGTCTTTATTGTGTAGAATATTTAGTGGCTCTGTTTTTCAAAGATAAATACAAGTAAACAGTTGATATTGGTTGGATAATTATTTTTGGCATTAGCATGTGTAGAGTCTTCAGTTGGCTTTATAAAGGAAATACTTTGTGTAACTTAAAACTTTGAATTTAAAAATGCATTCTGTCTATAAGACTGGCCTCCCTTCATTAGTTTTGTACTGTGAATGAAGGATTGGAAAAGAGCAAAATTTGTGTTTCTGGTAAAAGTTAAAAAAATTTCTTTCAGCCAGCTGAGCAGCAGTGCATACCAGTATGTAGGGGATCTGCAGTGCAGCCTTAATGTGAGAGATAACTCTGGTCACCCTGGAATCTTTTCTTTTCTGGCAGCTGATTAAAGTGAAAAAAAAATGGTAAGAGTATAAAATTAATTTTTAGTTTGAAAGTGAGGAGGTTTATTACTATCATCAAAACATTTTTAAAATTTGTTTTTCTTATTTTGACAAGTGGAACTAATTCTAGCTGATAAAATACTCCCATCACATACCAAAGAAGCCTGGTCCAATCTGTTTGAGATTACAACGCTTTCATTATAATGAAAATAATTGGTTTGTCTATGCCTGTTTTGAATTAACACATGCTTTCTGTTCTCTATACTTTTTCATAGCTCTAGGTCTCGGTCAAGATCTCATTCCCCATTTCATAACCGAGAGAAGAAATATCCGAGGGCGTACCAGAACAACAACAGGGAGTTCCGGGGGTATCACCGTGGCTTTCGGAGGCCTTACAATTTTAGAGGTCGAGGAAGGGGGCAGTTTAACCGTGGACGCTACCACCGTGGTGGTGGTGGCTACAACAACAACAACTTCCGTCCAAACTGGAAAAACTTCAAGCAGTATCATCAACATCAACATCAACAGCAACATCAACAGCAGCAGCAGCAGCAGCAGCAGCAGCAGCAGCAGTTTAATCATTCAAGAGGGCGATCGCACAATGTGCAAAAACACTCAGGAAGTCCTCCTCAGGGTCACTCTCAACACACTGAGAGATCAACTTCCCCCTTGTCCAGACACTCTCAACATTCTTCCTCCTCATCACACTCGTCTTCCCCAAAATGCAGGCCAGCCTCGCTGCTGGTTAGTCAAAACTCTAAAGATGTCAAGGAACAGCATCAGGCACCCAAGGAAGTCCCAAAAGGAGGAGGGGGGGGTGATGAGCCTGAAGAGCTTGTTGGGTTACTGGCAGGAGATACTAGAGATGGAGCAGACTGTGGGAAAGCTGAGAGGACCTGGCACAATCTGACAGACGGTCCAAAGAAAAGCAGTCCTGTTTCTGGCACTGATGTTAATGTTGGGCAGAGTAACCAAACTATTCTTTTGTCAAGTCCCAACAAAATCACAAATGATACCAGAAATGGCTCCCCAATGATGGAGGCAGCATCGAGTTCATCCTCATCTAGAAAGGCCCCAAATGAAGGCCTGAATCCCATGCTTTCCAGCTTTGACTTCTTTTCCAGCGAGGAGTACACAGATGGAGATAAAACAGCTATCTCTATCGCTTTCAAGAAGTAAGACTCCTCTTTCACTCAATCTAAGTCCTGTTTTTTTTTGCAAAATCACACAATTTGATTTGATGTCCTCAAGCTTATAACCTTTAATCATGTATTTTGTTTCCTTTCATAGATTAAATACACATCTCTCTATTCTGCTAATTATGTTTTCATCAACATTCAATTGCAAAAAGCTTATTGTCTCTTTTGTTCTGCAGGTTTTTGGAGGAACACACCAAAAAAGCTAAATCTGCTTGGGAAAATGGCAAGATCAGAGAAGGCAATCATGTTGATAATGAAAAAGGCAAACACAATGGGAAATCCTCAGCAGTTGTCTCTGACGCTTTACAGAAACAACAGAGGGAGGACATTGAGAGTGAAGTGTCCATGAGGAGCTTCTGGAAAGCCTCTCAGTTTTTACCTGCTGAGGTGGAGGATGATGATATTGATGAGGTGATCATTCGACCACCTTTAAAAACACTTCAGAAAGAGTGGCAAAATGGAGATGAGCTTTCTAAACCAAAGAGCAAGGTCACTCATTCAGCCCAAAAGCTCTTTGAAAAGTGGCAGAATGCAGCCTGTGCACAGTTTGGGCAAGCAGACCTCGATGCCATGGTAAGGGAGATGTATCTCAGTGGAAAACATGATAAATCAGAAACCACCACTGCTGCTCTCGGTAAAAGAGAGATAAAGGGGGATTTAAAGGATATTTCCCCAGGAATAAGCTTTAAAATACGAAAGACCGCTAAATCTCCCTCTGAACCTCCACTGAAGCAAACCTCTGACAGAGAGATGTTCATGGTTCGAGGAGAGGATAAGCCTCTGATGCCCTCAAGAAAACAGGAACCAAAGTGTAATGTAAGAATGGATTTTCTTGGTGATGACCCCATGAGGTGAGTTTCCATTAAAAGATTAAAATATAAAGTATTTCTCTGGTTCTAATCAAGGCTCTATGAACATCAGCTTTTTGTCGTAGTTTGAAGATTACATATTTTTAGCATGTGACGTGGACTACATGATACACAAGTTAAAGGCTTCTGTTGCTTAATTAAGAGCATATATGAGATTTTATTAAATTCTACTAAACTATGCAAGATATCCACCATGTGACAATTACAGTGGCTTAACTGTTCCATGCAGGTACATTGTTTAGGCATAGCATTATGACCATGGCAGGTGGAATGAGAATCACAGATTGTGTCTTTATCATGGCACTGGGTTAGCACCAAGTAAACATTTTGTCCCTAAAGTTGATGGATTAAAAGCAGAAATAAATGGAGATGCATAAGGATTTAAGAGAGTGTTTTACAAGGATGGGATAGTGTAGCTAGATGCCCCCCCCAAAAAAACCCCACAAAAGAATACAAACAAAAATCACCTCACATGGTGGTCCTGGTCTGCAGCGGTCAGTATTTATCAAGTATTTCCCAGAACTGTGGGAAACCAGCAGCAGGGTTAATGGCAGCCAAGGATGGTTAATCCATGTAGGAAGCAAAGGTTATCCCATTTTAATTTCATCCGTCGTTTGATCAATAAGCTACAAAGGCTTACACTCATGGAGATCATGATGGTTCCTGAGAAAAAGATGTCAGATTAAACAGTGAATAAATGTCTGTTGAGTATGAAAGATGCATTGCCACAAACCAGTCCGGGTGTCCATGTTGGGTCTTGTTCATTGCACAACAATAGGCATATGAACGTCTAAATAGGGCTATGAAGCAATAAGAAGAGATGACCAGGACTGAAGAGTCATGTTTTTCATAATATTACCTGAATTGGTTTTCCTTGTGTCACTTACCTCAGAAACACTTGACACTGGGATGAACAGTTGTTGGAAAGGAATTTGACGGAGACATTGAGATGCTTCAGGCATTATTCTGCTGAAAAACCTTTGACCCTGCCCTTGATGTGGATATTTCCTTGACATGTACCACTTACCAAAGAATGCTGCAGACTGGTTGCATCCTATCATGTAAGATAAATACCTGAAGACTGTTGCCTCTTTCTGCAAGATAATGCATCAGGCCACAAAGTAAAAACGAACCCAGGAACGGTTGGAGGTGCACAACAGAAAGTTTAGATGTTTATCCTGCCTCTAAACCTCAGAGATCTGAATAAAATCAAGCATATTTGGGAAGCAATGGATAAACTTTTACAATCTATGGTGCTCCAACTTTGCATCTGCTCTTGATGTATTGGTGTCAGACACCACAAATCCTTTTCAGGGGTCCAGTAGAGCCCATGCATGGTGGGTGAGGTCTGTTTTCACAACAAAAGAGGATTGAACACACTGGCAGATGGTCATAATGTTATGGCTGATTAATGTATATATAGACCTATTTACCAATTTGTTCCATTTCTTTTGAGTCAACATTCCTTACTTCACTGTGTTATTTATATTTTTAAAAGATAATAGAATCTGATTTTTGCTAAATTGAGTTCTGTGTTTGAGTTTTACACAGTGTCCCTCCTTCTCAAAGTAATCTGAAAGATTCGGGCTGCTTTGTAAAGAAGAGCAGTGAACGAATTCGCTCTTTTCATTTCAGCTCTTCAGATATTTTAGCTGAAGAGCGGCAGTTGTCTCAGGACTTGGTGCAGTCATCAAAAAAACATCAGGAGTTTCGCTCCATCTTTCAACACGTTCAGGCTGCTCAGCCACAGAGGAGCCCATCTGAGTTGTTTGCTCAGCACATTGTGACCATTGTTCACCACATTAAGGGTGAGTCATGCATATCTGGAGTATGTTTGATCCAAGTTTTACACTATTTGGTACAATATTTCAGTAATAATACTTTTTTTTCTTCAGATTTTTCACTTTAGTCATCAATGTTCAGAACAAGCTGAAGCAACAATGCAATGGACATTTAGTTTTTACAGTAATAGGAATGTAAAACAGCGGTAATAGACTTGCTATACAAATCTATTTAATAGACTTCTATGGACACAGAGTAGAGCTTTATCATCTTTTACAACAAATCCAGAAATAATGGATTAGTTTGTATGTATGATACCTAAATCTATAAATGTGATTTTACAGGAATATATCGAGTTCATTTAAATTGGTTTGTCTTGCAAAACGTGCGTTGTTGTGAACTGGAAGTTTCTAAAAAGTGAACTGAAATGAATATCCACAGCCTTTTATTTTGTAACCTTTACCCTCTCAGCCCAGCACTTTCCATCTTCTGGTATGACTCTAAACGAGCGATTCACCTTGTACCAAAGGCAAGCAGCAGAGAAGGAAATGATTAAGCCAAGAAAAAGCCCAGAGATACACAGGTAGAGTCGCCTATTGAGTGACCCTCTCACCTTCAGTGTGCTGTGGCTTCACGTCCTCTTTTAACAGTTGTCAGGTATTTCTTTTGCCTTTCCTATCCGATAATCAACAGACTTTCATGGATTTTTTTTTGTTTGTTTTGTTTTCATACTTGGTGGAGGTCAGTTTGGTTTTCTGGCATTTTTTTCTTTTTCTCTTTATTCCATTTTATGTTGCTTTGCTTTATAGCATAGCTTGCTATTTATTTGCTTCCAGTATGGACCAAGTGAGATTGTATTTTTTGGGCCTTAATTGTGATTCTTTCCCACAGACGGATTGATGTTTCGCCAAGTGCTTTTAAGAAGCACCCTCAGCTTTTCGAGGCGATGAAAAGCTCAGAGGATGGGACTTACAAGGTGACTGAACACTTTGCTGTATGACATTTGTTGGAAAAACTGCAGCAAACAAGCGAGCAAGTCAGATGCCTTTAGACTGCACCCTCTTAAAGCCCCTGGCTTTCTATGAGGGAAGATGGTCAAAATCTAAAAGAAAGGCACTCTGATCTTTGTGTTTGTTTTATCACCACAAACACAATTTGATTTGTTTGTATTGTGGGCACAAGCCTGAGAAAGGCATATAATCATATATGGTCAGAAATGGAAGTCCCAAAGCTTTCCAAAGGACTCTTAACAAATGTCTTTGTAAGTATACTCTGAAAAATAATAATAAAAGAAATAACAATAACAAATAAGGAACTAAAATGAGCAAATTGCAGTGATTTGCAAACATAATTATATCCCCTTCTCCCTTTAGACAAAATAACAACTGGAAATTACATTTTATTTTATTTGTGTTTATGTTAAAGAGCAAAACAAAAGTTATTTTTGTGAAGTGGGAGAAAAATGATGCTGTATGATAGATTTGGCTTTATTTGTTTTTTTCACTCTTTTTCTTTTTTTTTTTATTAGAAACAAAAAGAAGAAGGTTTCCAATGCATTTGTATTTGTTCATGGTAATGAAACAGACAGTTGTGGTATATCTAACATCTTTGTACATCCAGAAAAAAATGGTAGCATTTGCTCATTCCTCTTTGTTACGATAAATAGCTCAAGCTCTGATATCCCTGACAATGTCTTCATATAAAGTTTTCCATCTTTTCTGTGGATTTTCAAATTTGGTTTCGGTCTTGATCCTTTTCCCCAGTATATATGATTTTGGTCTTATGCCATTTTGCCCCTGACCCTTTTAAGGTTTGTTGTTCTGCTGGCAGGTCTCAAAACCTTACACACTAACCCAATTTCCTTCTGAGATTTCCCTGCATAGAGCTCCATGAATCCTTGTTCCTGCAGCAGCATGATGCTGCCACCACCAGGTTCCATGGGAAGAATATTGTTTCAGGCTGTTAGTTTTCCTCCACTAATAGCATTTTGCATGTCACTCAAAAGGAGCAGTTTTTTATCTTAAGTGAGGCATATCCATCCAGATGCACGTTTACAGTTTAACATACAGTTTATGGCAGAATGAAACATCTGCTGCTGCTTCTTTCTGTTGCCTCATGATGCATTGAGCAGTTCTGGAAAGCTATTTTGAATCCCTAGTGTCATCACTGGTGGACTATATTTACTAGTTAGCACATTTACTGGAAGTTTTATTTAGGGGTATAAGGATAAAGGGTGCCGAATACAAATGCATCACCAGAACATATTTTTACTTCATTTTTAATATTTAAGACAATGTATCCTTTTTCTTTCCACTTCACTTGTTCACGTGTTACTCTCTACTGGGTCTGTTACACACAGTGATAATAAAATATACTGGATTCTAGTTTTAATATTTGAAAGATACTGTAAGCACTTTATGCAAATGCAATTAGTTAAACACATGATTCTGATTCAAGTATTGCAGTATTTTTGGATTTGCTATGACCCATCAAATCAGCTCGTAACTCAGAAGAACAAAACCTCACTGAGGTAAACATTGGCAATGCTATTTAAAAGGCAATTGTACTAATTCAATCTGTATTGGTTTTTTTTTAAGTTTATTTATACTGTTGGTTTTAACAGTGCTTTCCTAAAAGGTTTTTTTTTAATTGGAAAATTGTTAAACTTGTGTTTTAAATGACTCATTGAATGCCTTCGAACCAGTAATCTAAGTTTATATCTCAACTTTCACACAATTATTGTTGTCAATTTAATGTATCGCTGCAAAATATCACAATTCGAATAAGGTGAAACTTGTTTCAAATAGGGAATTTACTAAACAGCTTGTTTTCAAAGCTACTTGATTGATACTTGGAGGCAAGTCTTTAATAGTCCCTTTTAAGAGATTTCCATGTTGAACGGCAGCATATACATGCTAATCCAAAGTCTGTCCACGACATTCTTTTTTTTTTTTTATTTATTTTGCAGGATGGTTTGGAAAAAGTGAAGGGTGATCCAATGGACCTTCGATTGGACATAGAGCGCAGAAAAAAATATGCCATGCATGAAAGAATTACAGGAGATTCCCAGGACTATGGTCAGGAGAAATCAGAAGAAAATCTCTCAAAATACCACAAGATATCAAAGTATGTGCAACTACTATAGAGACTTCTGAAACATTAATAGTAACGTTATTTGGTTTTGCAGTTCTGTTCATGTAGATTTAATTCAAGGCAATTTTACTTATTTTTTTTAGAAAAAGTGTTCGGAAACGCTCTCGCTCCAGCTCGTCTTCTTCTTCCTCATCCTCTAATTCTCACAAGGAGGAAGGTTTAGTGCATGGGAAGTTTGAGTCAAAGGATGAAATCTTTAACAGGGTCCGACTTGGACAAAGGGAACCAGCTGGAAAAATGGAAGGAGTGCGGACACAACAAGAATTTGTGAGTTTATTAAGCCTTACCTTTCGAATTGTATGCTCACTGACCCATTGACTAGGTGCAATTGTATTATTTCTTGATAATTTGAAGAACCAGTCATGTTAACTCACACTGCATTTAGTAACCTAGATATAGTGATTTTTACTTACCAAAATTCTAAACATTGAAATGGGGAAGAAATGGTTTTCGGGGAATTTTAACAATTCTATGTTTGCTGAAATTAGACTGGCTGATTAGAAGTGTTTAGAAACTCTTGATCTCCTGTTTTTTTCATACACACTGATGTATTTGGATCTCATCCAATGGTTTAAAAAAGTTGAGTGGATGAAAAGGCCTTTTTGATTTAAACTTTTAGAGAAGAGATTGACTAATTCTAAATTGTAAAAAAATAATTGGAGCTCAAATAACCACTCATTACTAAAAAGGTATGCAGAATATGGTCTGTTACCCATGTCAACAATTGAACAACATTTTTTGGGATGGTGTGAAACGAGAGATTCACATCATGCAACATCTGATTTAAGCCAACAAACTGATATGGACCAAAATGTGACTCAACCCAGACTATCAAAGTGTACATAATGAACTGGCTTTTTGATGTGTATTTTTCAACGTTTTATTTTCTTCAGCTTCAGAAAATTCAAAACCAAAGAGGCAGCTGGAACAAAGGCAGCCATCAAGGAAACAGCTCACAGAGTGAGGAAGTAAACATGGCAGAAAACGCAAAGAATGAAGACTGGGAACCAAAGTTTATTCAAAGGAACAAAGCATACTTCTTGGTAATGTTTTCTATTTCCTAGTTCAGTCTTTTCACTATTTCCATCCCTCATACTTGTTTGAAATATCCTCTCTGTTTTCTCACCTACGTAGCATGATGACAGAGACCATGAGGCTACGTGGATACAAAACCAAGGGAAAGATCGAGGAAACCTTGCACCTGGAAGGACACGATTTATCATCCGCAAAGCCACAGGCAATGCAAGCGCCTCCAAATGGGCCATTGATAAGGAGGCTGATCAGGACCACAAAGTGGAAGAAATCAATGGACAAACCACCTGAACAATGCCGAAATCATTTGAAAGTTAATGTTCACTTGTCTTAGGAATCCATGTGCTCATCAGACAAAATGGATCAATTGATGCTGATTAGAATATTTGATCAGAGTGGGATACCTTTCTTTCACATTATGTATTTACCGTTTCTTATATCAGGTTACATATTGTAACTAATAGTAGCACTGTTTTGGGCGATTTTTGTTTTTTGTTTCAGAAGCATCACATTTCAATTTACCTACTTTTTTGTGAGATCTTTCATGCAAGGTTTTTACAGATTTTCTTTTTGTTTTTATTTAGGCATATTAACTGTATCTTAACTGCTTTTTGTTGCTCACAAGATAAAATCAAACAAATCTTTGTGAAAGTTACAGTCAGGTTTCTTAGAGAAAATATAGTAATGCCTGCAGATTAAACAGAGATATCCCGTTTATGAAAATCCATAGAAAAAAAAACAATGCTGTCTCATTTAGATCATAATCATTTAGATCTGTCTACTGTTATTGTGATAGAATAGAATTAAACTAACTAGATAAACAACATGTGACCCTGATCTGACACTGGGACCAAATCGTGCAGTGTTGAGAGCACCATGTCTTTACACAACATCCAGCCAATTTACACCAGCACTATGGAGCACTGTGTATTTCACATGCAAATATATGCTGTCCGATTTTCTTGAAAGTTCATTTTTGTTCATCTCAAAGAATATAAATTTACAAGATAGAACAGATTAGTTGTTGTTCTGCTAAGAAGAGTGGCTTTTAATTATGACGCTGTTATTTTAGATACTTTAGTCTTCGATACATTTCTATGGGATGTGGATTTATATTCATTTTAAATGTATCTAGATATGTATATTATTTTAGCTTTGCTCAGTCAAAGATACGAAAGAAGGTAAATTTGTTCATTTATGTAGTTTGTGATAAACAGAATACAGGAAGTGCTTGAATTAATGTGTTAGTTCTGTGGATTGTGTTTTTGTTAAGCTTAGGATAAAATTCAAATGCTGATTGTTCAGATGATAGATGAATTAGTTAAATAAGATATTGTTAAATAATATTGCAGTTTCTTCTGGTTTCCATTGTGTTTTTCTTTTTCTCTGGGGTTCTAAATTAAACCAACTGATTGCATAAGGGATTGTGTTGCTGTGTCTTATTAACAGTATGGGATTCTGTTAACTGTCCCAATGGTGATGTGGTTAAAGTTTTGACAGCAATGCAAGGGACCCAGGTTTAAATCCCAGTTTTTTTAGCAAGGACATCTGGTGTAAAAACTTTGCCAAGAATGCAAACAAGTCAGAATGACTTGGTGTTAGGAATAATCTTTTATCTTTCATTTAAAAGACTTTTTAAACCCTAAAATACCTAGGTTGATAAATGTAATAGATGTGTGTAGTTGAACATTAATTATTCGCTTACAGATTTTGACGTGAGTTGCTAGGGAAAGTTCCATTTTGGGAAGAAGAACAATGAAAAGGAAATTTACGGGAGACTGCTGATATGAGAGGATGGTGGGTAAGGAGTGAAATAATGTAGTTTCCCGGTCAAAACTTGACGGCTACAGTATGGTGGAGGAGTACGGGTGGTTAGTGGGGCTTTCCAATTTTGTGGGGCTTACAGAGCTCTGCTGCCCTGTTAGGGGAGAGTGATATGAGGAAAAGAAAAACTAGAAAATAAATACAAATATTTATCTAACATTTAGCCAATGGCTTCGGCGGTCTGTGGAGAGAGTGTTCCCCTGCCTCCATAAAAGTACAACGAATTCTGTTCACGTTTCCGTTCAAAATACCTCCATCCTGGCTGTGTGGAATAATAATGTTTGTAGGGTAAAATCCATTTTGAATGAACTTGAAGAAAAACACTAATAGAAAGTCAAAGGTCAAATATGATGTTCTCACATTCAGAATAAGGAAAAAAAGCGACCAGGTGCTGCTGATTGATCCACTTGATTAACTGATTATCAGCAGGTGTGACCAGCTCTATGAAAGCAAGAGGTCTGGCAGCTTTCATCTAAAATGGGAGTTGCTTTTTTAATGGTCAGTTTTACAGATACGTTCAAAATGAAATAATTTCCAATCTGTGTAAAGACCCTGACTGACTCATCTGCACACAGTAAATGAAAGAAGGAAGCACATGGCTTGAGAGGGTCACCAAAAGTTTGATTAGTTTTTATTAGTTTTAAATGGACTATATTTTTACTTGAGAACCTAATTAAGGAAAACTGTAAACATTTAGATATTCCTCCTGAAGTCATATTTCTGTAAAAGGTTATAGAAGAATACAATACAGAAACCACTTTAAAATATTTAGATGCTACAGCTGAGACCTGTTCTCATGCACTAAAAAAAACCCCTCATGGTAGTTTTTCTGTAAACCTGTTGTACCCGTTTGTCTTAATCTCTCTCTCCTTTAGCTCACAGTCTTGTGTGAAACCCGTCCTACTCCTTGCTGCTGACTTGTTATGACTCGCCTCAGGAAAGCTTACTCAATGTTAATGTTTGACGAGGAGGAAGAAGGGCTCTGGCTTCGATATCTCTTACTTAGACAACAGAACCACAACCTTTCAGTTCTACTTTTGCTCAGACACATGTTTGCTGCTTTTTGAAGGAACTAAACGTTATACTCTTAGACAGAACGACAGAAAACATGGGTGAGTCAACTTTACATATATACTTGTGGTCTTTGATATGTTGATTATTGGATGTTTATTTTTTCTTTTTCACTGTTTTCAGGGGAACTGGTTAAACCTTAAACAAAGGGCAACAGCTAAGAAATTAAACAAAAAAAAACAGTTGTCTAATACAAATATTGCTCATAAAACTACCTAAATATTAATTGCAAATGAAACGCAAGTCTTTAACTGCTGAGTTAACACTGCTAAACCACATTGCATGAGCTTTATAAGCCTGTTTGTTTCCTGTAAAGGCTTAATTCAAAGATAAGACAAGAAATCTCATTTTTCTTTTTTTTTCCTAATTTGGTATAATATATTAATCCTTCAAGAAAATTCTAACATTAAAAGTCACTTTTATTAAAGAAACCTATAAATTCTGTTAGAGGTATCCCGCACTGTCTGGGCCCTATATGACCTCATCTCCTTAAGATGTTTCTCTATATACTGAAATCAGGAACGGGAAACATAAATTGGACCGGTCTTTGTGAAAGGACTCTAATGTTGTGCCCATTTGTGGATTCTTTGCAGAGGTTCTGGTGCTGGTCGATTTTGGGGCCACCATGGGCGACGAGCTCACAGTGAAAATTGGAGATGTGGTCAAAAACGTCACCAAAGCCAGTGAGGAAGGATGGCTACAGGGAGAGCTGCAGGGGAAGAGGGGCATTTTCCCATCAAACTTTGTCCAAGTATGTAGAGTCACAGTGAGCTGTTACTTTATGCGTGTGTTTTTATTTGCTCACATACCTAATAAATAGTTTGTTATTGTCTTCATACAGGAAATACCTGTGTATTTGATTGGTGATGGCAAGAGGGAACCACGAAGCATCAGGAAAAGTATGAAATTAAAATGTATTTGTTTTGTTACAAAGGTGTATAAATGTAGTCAAATAGCCACAGTCACACTATGAAGGCAAACATGCATTATTAAAATGAGAATTGTTTTGTAAGAGCATGACTGATATTATTTGTAATATTTACTTCCTGCAAGTAAATCTGTTTTAACAGTATTTTTAAGTTTTCTATATAAAAAAAAATGTATGGTTAGCTGGCTTCTGGCATTAGAATGTTAGCATAATACTCTTTGTTTTAAACCATAACGGGATAGTTGTTTTTAAGTGAGTTTGTATGTAGTTATCATTTGTCTCTACCTGCATCAGATTGAAGTCAGCTGGTAGAGAGGAAGATAAATCCACACTGTGGGGAAAGGCTACTGCCAGACTAACCCCCTATTTTAGCTGATCTTGGCAAATCAAACAGAAAAAATGAAGGTTTCTGCTCATCTGTTTGTGTTCTTCAAAAAGAAATATGACCTGCATCTCGGTACAATGTTTTTATTTATGTTCAGAAAATAATTGGCTACAACTAGATCCTTAGTTTTTCTTTCTTGGTCCCAGATAAGAAAATTGGTTTTATTAAAACATAGACTGCTTTTAAGTCAAAATAAAACAAGCCTTTACAAGCAGATATTACTCCCTATGAAAATGAGCCATTTTCGTCTGTTTCTGATAACCTTTCATTAAACCTTTTGTTTAGCTTTACATTTATTTATTATCCATTTGATCAAGATTCTGACCCATAAACTAGTCACAGATCTCCAAATAAAACATGTATTTTGCACAATAAAGAATCACAATAAAAAACAAAAAACATGCCCAAACAACTTGTTTAACATTGCTAAATTATGGACCAATCACTTTATTTGTTGTTTTCCAAAGATAACTTCCCGTTTTTCAGCTTTTGAACATCGTGCCTATCTATTATGACTTTGCTGCCAGATAATGCTGGTCCGGTAGCCGAATGTCATCTGATTAAGCAGTTTTTTATTTTTGCTTTTCTGTTAAAACATAAAGAAATATGTATTTACTAAAAAAAACATACAATGTTTTTCGGTTAGGCATCTTTGGTGTCTGTAACCTTTTTCTTTGATCTCTGTTGGAGCAAATTTGGAGTTTAAAGTGCACTTCGGATTCAAACTCACAGCAGAGCTCAAAGTTTTTATAATGTTTAGTGTACAAATGACCATCTAGCAGTTAATTAATTAAACAATGTTCATGTTATTGTTTAATAAATACGAAGGATTGAGGCTAATACCCCTTATCAGCCAAGCCTGGAAGGTCAAATGCAGAGGCATTGAGGATGTAACATTCCTATGCTTTAACAGATCTTTATTTTGAAAATATGCAAAGGTAGCCTGCTGTTGATCAGCTGAACAGGCTGACTGTCGAACCAGCAGCCCCAGGCAATAATTATATTGCAGTTAATAGGCTGAGAAGGCAGCATCTTCACTTGACAATGGTTATTGATGGATTAAGGCTATTTATTATTGTGTTCGACTAATGGGAACATCTTCAGTTTGTATTATTTTAAGCATCTGAAATAAATTAAAACAGGGGCCTGTTCTGGATAGCCGTTAGTCTTCCACTGCTCTCGGTATTTAATTATTTCTGTCTCAAACTCACTGTAAAATGGCTTCTTTTTACAAAATCTAAATGAATTATTTTTTATACCTCCACAGAACCTCACCTAGTAACATTAGAACAAAGCCTTTCAGCCTGTGTTGAAACATTAATTGATTAGACAAAGTATTTTTTTTTTCTCCGCTAAAAATATACCAAGAAAAAATGGTAACTTGTTTATTTTTGTCTTTTGTTATCTAAAAATGACATGTTAAAGAATGAGGTTACTGTGGTTTGGCAGGCTCAGAGAGGACACTAAGCCATCTGTAAATAGATAAAGCCACATCCACCTACATAAACCTTTGGTTTTTCTTTATATTTTTCCTTTTAATTTTCTTATTCACTTGTCTGTTTTTTTTTTATCATTTTTTTTTTCTTTAGCAAAAAAGGGAACTCAGACGAGGAAATGTGAAGTTGCCTTTCCCTACAGTCCCCAAAATGAAGATGAGTTGGAGCTGGTGGTTGGAGATATTTTGGAGGTCATTAAAGAGGTAAAAAGACGTCTTATTTCTCCTTTCACAGCTGCCTTTCAGCTCATTTAACCAAGTGTTTCTTGTCTGAGGAATTTATTTATTTATTTGTGCTTGCTCTTCAATTACCATTTGGTGCTCCAGAAAAAAAGTTATGATCTTTTATGTTCTGTTCCTTTTGGAAGTCAAAACGAGCCAGGAGTAAATATGTAGGTCCTAAAAGTATTACTCCAATAGATAAAATATCACTCATGAACTTAAAAAATGTATTAAAAATGTACTGCATTTAGATGATTTGCAGTTTTGTGCTTTATGGAAGAAGTTTTTATTCATTGGAAATTGCACTTTTTGTTATCCTTGCAAATGTTTTCTGTGCCAGTCTGAACAGTTCTGATATTGAGACAACCAGGCAGACTGATTTTACTGTCTGAAATGGAAACATAATATTTATCATTAGGTACCTGTTATTTTTTTCTCTCTTAGATTGAAGATGGATGGTGGATGGGCATAAAACAAAGCAAAGTGGGAGCATTTCCCTCCAATTTCGTTAAAGAAATTTTTGTTTCACCCAAAGGTTTGTGGCTAATCAATTTAATATGCTTCTTTTTTAGACAAATACTCCAAATCACACTTGGATAATTTTTTTTTACCAACAGACGCAAAGCAAAACGAGGGCAAGGCCAGGCCGAAGCTGTCTGATGCCATGTTCACTAAGGAGGTATGGCCCTGGCAAATAAGATCACTTGAACTTTTATGAGCTGTCCTGTTAATTATTCTCTCTTTTTACCTCCTTTGAAGACATCTCAGCGAGCCAGTGTGAGAAACAAAACGAGGAACAGTGAGTTCTCACCCTTCTTAAATCTTACCTGCTGTATGAAGGCTTTTGTTTGTCCTTAAACACAGCTGACACACATTTAAAAACAGAATTTGAAAGCAGTTTGTCCGGTTTATTTTTAGCCTGACACAAACTTTGACAATGGCTGCTCTCTCATCAGTGTGGCCTAGGTGGGGTCATTTCTTGATTTGTCAGAATACAGGCAACACAACAGAACAGAATATCTGAGGTTCAAGGTTGATTGCGTTCATCTGCAGTTAGTCACTTACTTGTCATTTCCCTTTTGAGCTTTTATTGTCATGATTCCCGAAGAAGATGGAATTAGTCATCAGTTATGAAAGCTTTATTTCCAGTCATATGTTTAAATTGATCCTCATTTCTTTTTAAAGATTAGTGATCATGTCATCTCTCATTTTCTCCAAGGTGTGGAGTATTGCCAGGTCCTGTTTGACTATAAAGCCAAAGCAGTGGATGAGTTGGAATTGAAGAAAGGGGATGTTGTAGCCTTACTGAACAAGGTTTGAACACTGCAGCCTTTTTTTTTTGGAAGTTTCCCCAGTGTCTCTCTTCTTACAGGCAGTCCTCTCTTCTTTTGTGCACTTTTGACAGTAGCTGCTGTGTTTAACAACTTGTATTGTTCAACTGGATAAACCTGTTTCGCTTTCAAGGAAATCAGGCATCTCTGAACCAAAATTGAATGTCTAGGCCATGTTCACACGTAGGCACAAGCTTCTCACGATACAAAAAATCGTACAGAAATCAAATAAAAAATATATAAATTAATTTTAAAAAAATCATATAGCTGAGAAAGCAAGTGCCAAACGTTTTCCACCATTGTTCCTACTAATAACCATTCTCTCTGTTACTTTACATTGAAGTCATCACATTTCATTACAAAAATCAAAAAAACAGGAACTGATCAAATTGATCTAAAAAAAAAGTCCATATTAAGATTCGATTAATACAATGCTTAAAGCATAAATATCACATATCAAGTCCTCGAAAGTTTCATTATATTTTTCATAAAAATTTTCTGATTTTTTTTAATATATGCAACATGACTCCCTATCCACGCTGGCATTCCCTGGGGTGGGGGATATCTTTCATTTGCACCAGAATTAGTAGCTCTTATGCCTGAAGTACAAGGTATTTCCGGAAACATTTAATGCAAAGTGTTAAAACATCTATATTTTGACAGGAAAAATAAAGGCTGCTAGTGTTCCAGCCTGCCTATAGTATGGGAACTCTTTAGGAGAAATGCAAAAGTAAATTCGTGCATAATTCAGGGCTGGATGATATGGCCAAAATTTATATCACCATGCATTTCTTAATTTCGGTCGATGTCATTTCAATATCAATGTAGGAAATGATAGCCTTAGAAAGCCAGCCGAGAAGGCCTGCAACGGATGTCTATACATACTTATGACAAATATTTTGCAATGTTTATAAAAATCCTCCACATAACATTTAAGAAATAATGGTTTTGAAAAACAAAAATGCATAAAACTATATGAAAGCCTGTACAATAGGTCAGTGACTAATGCTCTATTTATAGACAGTGATGTTTAATGATTTTTTTTATTGCGATTTTTATCGGTATTGAAATATTATCAAGCTTAAGTGTAATTAGATAAAAATAAAAATAAAAATGCCTTTGCTTTCACTCAGACACTGAAAGAGAGGGAGATATTTAGTGTAGTCCTACAATTTGCTTGCTGTTTTCAAATGGGTAAATTCTTGCAGAACTGTTTACTTATAATTTAGTGTTTTTTAGATTCATTTGAAAAAAAGAAAAACAGTTAGTTTGCTGCAAGCAAGAGAAAATTTGACACCTTAAACACCAAGAACTTAAAGTCTGACTTGGATATTTATAAAGATATAAATTTCACCTTAGTATCTAATACTTAAACCGGAAACTTTCAGTTTTTTCTAGTTATGACTCCTTTTTTAAAACACACTTTAAGTTACAAACTTAGAGTTAGCTTTAAACATTAGTTTATGCCCCTACAAAAAAAAAAAAATGAAAACAAGGAAGTTGTATTAGTTTGACCTTTTAGAAACCTTCTGTGCAGCAATTTAACCTCCCAAAGGACAGTCCAGATTTGGATGCTTTAATGTGAGGCTTTAATCTCGTTCTGAAGGAAACTGAAGATGAAGGCTGGTGGGAGGGGGAGCTGAATGGCCGCCGCGGCTTCTTTCCTGACAACTTTGTCATGGTTTTGCCACCGACGAACAGTCTGCAAGTGAGTAAACAACCAAGGCCAAAAGATACAGTCCGTGTAGATTTATTTAATTTTTTTTACATCTTCCAACCAGGAGGACTTGAAACATCATCATGAAATCTTGGGCATGTTTGATTGTAATATTCTTGTTTGAAAATGATGCATAGTCTCTGTTTCTTTTCTTTCTCTCTTTTGTTGTGCTGCTTTAGAGGGTTTCCAGCCAGTTATGACTCAGGCTCATCTTAGATCTACTCACTGGAAATTTCCCACTGTGGAAAAACTGCGACTACTTTTACTGAACAAAATTCAGAGAAGTCCAACTGTTTAATTCTCAGTTGTTTTTCTTCTAGTATGGAAGAACAAGCCAACCACCTGCACGGGGCAACAGTATAAAAGGCCCAGGTAAGAGAAGAGCACGTTTTCACTTCTGAGAAAATCCAGCTGTACAACAGCAGATGGAGTTTGACATTTAGTTGGAGAGTCGGTTAGTTTCTGGATTTTTTTTTTTTTTTAGTCTGGCGGCTTGCTTATTCTTTTGGACTTGGTGGACTGTTGTGAGCAGATGTCAAAATTGGCCTCAAGAACCGCAGTTGGTTATAGAATAAGTCCTGACTTCACTAGTTATTGGATTCCTTTTTCTCCTGTTTCATAGATAACATCTAGTAACCAGAATTTTTTTTAACTGGGTTTAACTGTTAAGTTAACCTCCCCAAAGTATTTGTAACCATTTTTTTTCCTAATTTTAAGGAATCTGAAGCAAAAACCTCAATGAGTTGTTTTGTGATTCAAGTGGTTATCAACAAAAAGCAGCAGTTTGGAGAAAATGATAGAATCAAAAGCTTATTTTTCCTTTTAATCTGTCATCTTGAAAAAAAAAATAAAATAAAAAGGGTTTCAATCATGGTCCTAACTCAAAACTCAGTTAATTTCAATATGTAAACAGCTGTGCTGTGCCTCTCAGGTTTGTTAGAGAACATTAGAAAAAAAAATCAATATAAGATCAAGGAAAATATTGCTCAGCTTGGTTCAAACCATCATTGGAAAAATGGAAGCTTAAAATGTAGAAAAGAATTGCACAACTACAAACCTACCCATGCTTTTCAACTTGGTTTCATTCTGAGCGAGGAGAGCATTAGGGAAGCAGTCAGAGGTTTGTAATAATAAGTTGCATTTAGTTTAGTTATACTTTGTGTGAATATTGCTATTCTTACTTGGATAAGTTGTCTGGTTACTCAACTAAGCAAGAGTAACTTGAGCTATATGTGATCAGTTGAAAATACAGTAAACGGTAGATATGGCTGCTAGTTCTTTATCCTTTCTTACATTTATGCATGATTTATTGTAAATATTGGTTTAATAAGGTTGTTGAAAAAGGTTATTTGGAAAAGTGTTTTCTTTGTCCAAATAATATTATTTTATACTTTAAAATATCCCAATTTGCACATACTGCAGCAAAACTGTCTGATTACATAATTACAAATATTAAATGTTATGGGGAAATAGTTTTTACCAAAAACATTTTTACTTTTACTTGAGTCATTTGTTGGATTACCACCTTCAATTTTACTTGAGTAAAAAAATATGGAAGGAGTCTTACTCTTACTTATGAAGTTTTCTTCTTTCTGTTGTGAAACCATGTTGTATGATAATGTTGAAGATAAGAAACGTTTAACTTTGGTTTTGTACTGTATTCCTGCACCCCCCCTCACCTGACTTGTCAGCGGCTGATGTGCTGCTGAGTTTAGAGCCTTGAAACGGGTAATTATGATATGTTTGATAATTTAACAGTGAACACGTGTAAAGATGCCAGCAGGAAGTGCTGCATTGCCTGAATATCAACCCTGAGCATTTCAGTCTCTTAGGGAAACTTGGTTGCATTGACTTTTGTCTTTATAACAAATAGGGAAAGTGAAATATGTCATGAAGCAGTCTGCACATTTTTAGTTGTTTTGTGTGGCAGGGTTCGTGCCGACCTCCTCAAAGTTGCTAAGTGCTGGTGAAAGTGATAGACACCCTCAGGCCATGACAGAGATGTAATTCAACTAGTTATAAGTCGACATTTAATAACAAAAGTTCTAAAAATATTTTAGAAAGGTTGAGAAGTTACTTCTTGTTCTTTTAAATACATTTTTCAGTAAAAACTTATATAATGTCTCTTTGAATTAAAGTCTTTGGGTACTCTACTCAACTCCAGGCAAGAGACATGAATTTAGTGGAGTGGCAGCTTAGCTGACAGAATCTGCTCACAGAACATGATCAGTCATGTGTTCCACACTTTCCACTTTTAAAAAGAGGTAAAGAGATGAGAGTAATTTTTGGAAGAGAGCTAGAAAAGTTTATAATAAACCATGTAGAGGACACAGAAGGACATTTTGAAGATCGTGCACTAATCAGATGACACCGAAGGCCTGACAAATTGCGACACAATTTATAAAACAACCACTAAAAACTTGCACTGCCTGTCACCATGACCATACAATCTCAGTGATGAAACACGGTTTTTAGCAGCATCATAGAATGCATGCTTTTATTCAGCAGGGACAGAGGCAAAAAGCAACAAACTTGGAGCTCCACATTCCAACAGGACAGCTATAGATGTACAACCAGAACTACAATAAAATCATTGAAACCAATGAATATTAAGGTGCTTAAAAGGCCAAGTTAAAATCTAGACATAATAAAATATGAATGGGGCAAACATTTTAGTTTCCAGATCTACAAAGCTGAGAGACTTGCTGCTGTGCTTGTAGCATTTTCTATTCTTGTCCACAGCACATAATACATATGCAAACTACCCTTTTTTTTTCAGGTTATCAAATTGAGATCTTTTTTAAAAACATGCATTACATTTACTTTTCACAATCATTCACTTAACTAAAACTAAATCCCAGTAAATTATATTATATCCATATATTGTCTGTTTGCAATATGAAAAAAAGGGGTGAAATTTAAGCTGTATGTGTTTAAAACGGTAACACTGGCATTGTTTTATTAATTCTTTTTTAGTAAGATCAACAAAGAATTAAAAAATTTAAAATGAGTCAATCTGCAGATTAAATCTCCAGGTACCTCAGAACATGACATGGTTCATGATTCAGCTGATTATTGATGTTCGTTGCAAAAGTGGTACATTATTGAAAAAAAAAAGAAAAACTAAATTCTTGAGTTCGCACACCACAAAACTTGTCCCTTGGTGGCATTTTTACATCAATTCAAAGAATTTACAAGGAGCTGTTTAACTCAAAGTTATTTACTCAAGTTTTACTAACATCTATAGGTTCAGTCGTGTTTTGTGTTGCAATGTTGTACCAGAATTTTACAGGATGTCTCAGAGTGTAGTAAGATTGGGGGATGGTTAAACTGGTCACATGACAGTTCAGGAGTGGAGGAAACAAGGGGGGGGGGGGGGGGGGCTC
>JAUZNJ010029460.1:0-11548 GCA_034780135.1 Jordanella pulchra | reverse complement strand
CCCCCCCCCCCCCCCCCCCGCCCCCCCCCCCCCCCCCCCGGGCACAGAGATGGTCACAGCCAGCTAGAAACAGCGTTAGAGCCACCACTGCTCTGTTGATGATTTGCCTGAGAGGAAAATGTGGCACAATGCTCTGAGCAGCCAAGGTAGGGCTTTTGTCTTCAAACTGTGCATTATGTGCTTCTTATATCGACTACTTTATCTGTAAAAAGCACAATTTGGTCATGCTCTGTATTCTCTGAAGATCTTGGATAAACAATAATCCAGAGGTGAGAGATGTGGAGTCAACAAGTTATCTCCATGGCATGTATTCCTGTTCAGATTGGACTCATCTGGTTCATGGGTTCGGTAGAACAATTGCACGGTATGGAGGTGACTTGTTGACTCCACATCTCCTACCTCATATATTCAATAAGAAGGCCTCTGGTGCTTGTGGTCTTCTTGCACCATCTTGAGTTCTTGCATATGTGAAAATTTGATGGAGTTTCTGAAGAGCTACCAGATTCACCAGTGTGTCTTCACAACTAATCCAGGAGTGGTGGCACTTTTTTTTCTTCTAAAACTTCCTCCTCTTTTTAGAGGTTAAAATCACCATGTTTTCCAAACAGCATTGTTAATACCCTTATCACTGGTAGGTAGCCAAATCTGACAATGTGGCTCACTTCCCCGGGTTCAGTGGCATTAGGGGGGTAAGAATAAGTCAACATTCCCGTTGTTTTTGTTTCTGTTTGTTTTTCGGTTTGAGTTTCAATTTATGAAAGGTTGTGTCCCTCTCTGCATTGTGCTCGCTAAAATGCTGCCATATACCATGAATGGCTAATAAATCTGACATCTGCTTTAAGATTCCTTCATTGAAAATTAATTGTAGGCCGTGTTTCATCTCCTTTTTTATTTAAAGTACAAAATACCCAAACTGTTCAAACTACTACAGATGTGAACAAATCCGTATTGAATGGGTTTTTGTCTACAACTGGATTTATGATTTAAGAAACATTTATTCCATCTATTTAATCACTAGGCCAAGTCATGTTTTGTAGATTTTAAATCATTTAGAAAAATCTTGGCGGAAGACACTTTCAAGTTTTATGATCCTTTATTATACAGAGATGGTTCTTGTAAAATTACAAGTGTTTAAATTTGGTGAGATCAAAGGGTATGTAGTGATAAACCTAACTGCACTGTAAAAAAGGTAGACTCTTCAAGTAAGAGAAGTGTGTAGTATTAAAACCATGTCATTGAGACTGTTATTTGTGTGTTTAGCCTGCAGTGGCTAAAGACGCAGTGATGTGGCACAGAGTTGCCACTGTTGGCTTTAGCAGGTTCACCAGAGCTGCATTATAATCTATTTTGGAATAATAATTTAAATGCCATCAATATTTGAATAGAACTTTCACTGGTCCTAAAGTAGCTAAGTATTGTATTTAAATAACTGTAAAACTACTTCTGTTTTTTTTTTTTCTTTTTTTTCACACACAGAAGTGGAAGTAGAATGTCTTTGGTAAAAAGGCTACTTAAGTACTGAGAACTTTATTAGTACCGTTTACTCTGATTTAATGTTGAAAAATGATATAATCAGACAAAGTTTAGAGTTGCCTGCAAATTCTTACTGTGTCCGAAAACTGACGTGAGGGGGTAAAAAAGCAAGAAAGCGTGAGCAAGAAATAATTGATTCTCATGAAATCCTCTTTTTTTCTTTTTCTTTTTTTTTTAATTAGCCAGGAAGTACTTATTCCTCTGCACATAATACCAACCGCTCAAGCTCTACTTGAAAAGAGACCCGTGTGCACGGCTGCAGCACCTACAAAGTTGGGGTTAGATTTCAGCAACCCATTGCAGTAAAGTGTTAAACACCTAATTTATTTGTCTAAATGTGGGATATATGTAGAAGATGCAGACAAGCACAGAGGAGACACTCGTTAGGGTACAGTAGGTTCCGGTACATTGAATAATAAAATGAAGAAAATAAATCGCATTGCAAAATATTAATTTCAAGCAAACTGAAAAAAAACATTTCTAGATCTGTTTTCTATATCATAGAACCTCAGTAGGTGATGTCCACAGTGTAGGAATCAAGTTGTGATGGTGGCAAAAAAAAAAAGTAGAAATAAGACGCATTACTTGCACACATGGTATAATATGAAAAATAAAAATTAGTTGCTACAGCGAAAGGGACAGTACAGTTATATGCATCTTCCCTTGACCTCTAAATGGAGCAAGAGATATAACGGATAAAAAATTCAGAACAATTAAAGCTGTTTACAAACCACAAGTCACAACAGGGGGACAGGTGTGTGGGTCTGTGTGTGTGTGTGTGTGTGTGTGTACGGTGAGACTGCACATTACCAGGGCAAATTCAGGGCTGTGTTTTTTGTGAAACAGAAATATCATCTCTTATGAAAACATTAAACACTCCAGACATTTTCAACAATGAAACTGTTAACACACAGGAAGTATGAAGAAACGCCATACAGCATTCTCTCACCTGTTTTAGCATGTGCGGGTTTGTTGAGCACAATGGCTCTGTTGCAATGTCATCCTCCATATCTGCTAGTGCACTCAGAGCAGAAACACACCAGGGAAATGTGCCACCAACTGAAAGCACCTTTTAAAATTATTGCTGGCAAGAAAATTTGAGCCTTAAGTATAGCCGTTTATTTTCTTATTTGGGTCTGATTTTGTATTTTTTTGTCTGTTTCTTTTTCAAAAAAATGAAGGAACAACAATGGAGAAAAATGATCAAGCAAGCACTAAAGGTACAGGTGAAAGTTGCTTTTTTTTGTTTCTTTTTTCAACTTTAGAAGATTGATAAATGTTACCATTGGTTAACGTTGTTTTTGTTTTATTACAGATGATAAACCAGAGCATAAAGACTTGAGAAGCAACCCTCCAACCAAAGTAAAGCTGCCAACCATTAAGCCCGCTCCACCTCCTGTCAAAGGAAAACCTAACAAGCTTGTACCAAAGTGAGTGACGCACAAGTTGTTGTGCTGCATCACTAATCTCATTGCAATGCTGGTAGAGTCTGACTAGGTATTTGTTTGAAACCTGCATGCAACAAAAGGGGCCTATTCAAAAAAACATCAGGAACTTGTTCTGCTCTTCAGTCTGGCACCAAAATTGATGACTTTAAATCTTACTGCAAGTTTTTGGGGGCCACCACTAGTTGCCTTGGAGTCCTTAAAGAAGAATGTCGGGATGCATGACATTCAGTGGCTCAGTGGAAACTTAGATGAGTCAAATCAGACTTGAACAGATGAGAGCAGCTCACTTCCTGTTTCCTGAGCAAAATGCACAAAACAGGCACATGCGTTGAACTAGAAAGAAAACTGGTTCGATCTTAAAGATGCAAGAAATGGAAAAAGTCTTTGCACAAATATGTCAGTAGTGGTTTCCTTCTTCAGAAAGCACATAGGATTTTATAAGTGTTGAATGTCTGTGCATTCTGGGAGAACTACTGGCAAAAACTCAAATCAGATAAAGAGACTAAAGGTCAGAAATACTGAGTGTGTGCAAATATTTTATACATGTGAAGCTGAAAGACTTGACTAGAAAATCAGGTTATGCAAAAATAACAAAACTGCACTTCCAGCTTCTGCTGTCATGCTTTGCACATGAAAAGATGAGATTAGCATAAATGTATTTCAAGTTAGGTGCTGTCTTTTAGATGACATGAACTCACTATAAGATCAAATTATACATTTTATATCATACATTTTATATATATATATATATATATATATATAAAAAGATCTTCGCTGATCTTTTTCATTCAGTGTCACCAATGGGGATGGAGCTCCTACTTCACCAAAACAGAAGGAGGGTGACCAGTTTGATGGGATGGATATACAAACTGAAAAGCTGAGTCATCCAACAGCTAATAGGGCCAAGCCACCACAAAGGAGACCGCCAACAGCCCTGAGTGCTACAGTTCATGTAAGTTCTATAGTAGAGACTCATTTTGATTTTAACAGATTTCTTTTTGCTGTTACCCAAGTTTCGCAACAAGGTCATAAATAACCTTTCATATGGGTTGTGTTAACCACAGTCTGTACACATTATCACATGAATAATATCACTGTTCTTCCGCTGTCAATAGTGATGCACTCTTTGGAATTTATGGGGGGGCAGGTGTTAAATATTAGCGTGTAATAGTAATGCAAAACGGATGCTTCTGCAAAACGGGTTGAAAAAATAACTTCTCTCACCTAATTTCTATAATCTTTAATACCTGGAGTTTATTATACTTTTTTCGTAGCAAAATCTTAAACAGGTTAAAACATGGTATCCACCCCCTTGAACAAAATACTCTATAAAACTACTTTTTTTCTGAATTGGCATCTGTTTAAACAACTGTAAATCTTGCTACAGATTCTCAATATGATTTCATTCTGGACTTGGACTAGGATTCGCCTTTGAATTAATATACTTTGACCTGAACCAGTTCTACTTTTTCTTGATGGCTTGAGTTCTCCATTAAGGCCAGAGTACATGATCCATGGATCTCTCTTCAACCTATTCTACTACCTGAGCTTCAGATCTTTGCAGCTTCTCCAGATTAACCTTTTGGGCTTTTTTGTTATCGTAAAACCATTTAGCATTAGAAATAAAATAAATCACAAATTAAATTCACAAGCTATGCAGAATCTTGGTTATGTTCAAACATAACTATGTGGGTTATTATATTTTTGGAAAACAAACACTCTGAGGTAACATTTAGGTTTCACTTGTGTCTCAAATTGACACATTTTGTTGAGAGTTCAAAGTATGAGATTGAATTTTGAGCTGATTCTCTCTTACAGACCCAGAATGCAACAGATGAAACAGACGCAGAGCCATCACCAGAAATGCCCCAAACTGACAAACTGCCTGGCTTTCAGAAGGTCTGTAACATTCACTCATGCATTTTGTTGTTTTTGAACATTTGAATATGAAATCCAGTCAGTCCAAAATTTGTCTTTTCTTGTTTTCTTCAAGTATTTATACGTCTTTGCTTTCATGCACTCAGGATTATTAAAATATGCACAAACTTTGCTTTTCTTTTACACTAAACTTGAACTAAAACTTAATCTTACCTGCAGGTGTAATTGTTAACTTATGAAGTTGGGATTATCTAGAGTCTAGTATTTCAAAGGTCACATGTATGTTTAGTGTTAAAGTTGCACAAGTGTTTGTCAAAGCAGATGTAGGAAATAAGAATGAATTAATCACCAGGATGTTTTAACATCAACTTTAATCGGAGACTTCCTGAGCACATCTCTTTAATTCTAACCTCCTGGCTACACGGTCAGAAAATGTACCAGGACAAGAAATCCCTGTGCAGAGTGAAATAGAACAACGAAGAGTTATACCACTGCTCTACCTCTCCAAATGTCAGAACACCAGAATCTTTGGACCAAAATCTAAAGAATTAGTTGTTCTCTGGAACAACTAAAAAAAAAAGTGGATTGTTGCAAAAAAAAAAAAAAAAAGTATGCATACATTGTGCAACCAATTTATTAACCATACCATGCCATTATGTGTGTATTGTTTTTCAGAATTGCCTTCTTTTCCTGTGGCATAAATTTAACATGGTGTGAGAAAAACTTCTCGGAGCTTTTGGTTTTAATTACCATTATATTATAGAGTGGCTGTAAATGGATATCCATGAAGTAAAGCTCCTATTCTACCTCAGACCAAGATGAATTTACTGTATTAAGATGTGGTGACTCTGGAACTCATAAAATACAAAGAAATCATTGTCATCAGGGAAGAAACTTGAGATGATTTGTGATGCTGAGCAGGATTCTGTTGGAAGGTGTCGGTAAATGTTGCCATAAAAGTATAGAATGGTTTGCAACACTTGGGTAGACCTATTGTGTTTAAACTATGCTCAGGAGATGTTTTCTCTTCTTCAAATCATTCCGGTAAATCAGAGATAGTCGTTTATGATCTCTGTGGAACAGCAGTTGCCAAAAATGCTCATAAAGGCCAATTTGCCACCAACCACCAGGCAATGTTTAAAATTAGTTAAATATTCTTTCTTCCTCATTCTGATGTGTCCATTGATCTTAATCACATATATATATAACAGAGTTCATGGTATAGACTGTTTGACTGAACAGGTTTACCAACTCACTGTTTAACTGAAAGAACTATTTGTTGACTTTAGAGAACAGTTTTTGTTTCTTCACGCTGTTTTTAGAAAGCTCTTGTATCATTAAAGGTATCTGAAGGCCTCCCAACACTTCCAGCAAAGCCCGAGGTTCCGGTTAAGATACCGATTCCAGTTCGACCAGCTTTTCCGAAAGCTGCTGTAGGCAACAAAACTGTGAACCACAAAGATGAAGAGCCGACTGTAGGGAGCCTGCAGGCAGAGATTAAAGAGCTGAGAATGGCATTGGAGTTGCTGCAAACCCGACATGAGTGAGTACAGTTCATACTTTGTGCCATTTTTAAAACCTTATTTGAGTTAAAGTGGTCAAGCTTTTTCATACAAAGCCAGAATGTCTTCAGCAAAGGGAGATGTATCACTGCTGTATAATCAGCTAATTTAAACCTGTGCATATCAGTAATCTCTTTTTGTCTTTGCTGCCCAATTCAATAAGACAAGACATGCAGGAAGTGAAAGAAGAACTGAAGGAGGAAAGAAATAAGCGACTGGCCTTGCAGGTCAGTAATCCATAGTTAGCATTTTTTTTGTCGCCACAAGAAAAAGAAATACAGAAGTTGTGGTTCTCAAGGTAACTATTACATGATACATCTTAAATATTATTTTCTTTTCACACAGGAGGAAGTGAGCAGCTTGAAGGCGAAGCATTAAACTGTGAGACTGTGAGCTTTGCTATGGGACTCCTTTGGGACTGCAGATGTTTTTTTTGTTTTTTTGTTTTTACTGAGACCAAGTAAAGGAAAGGGTGAGAATATAATTTAAACTGAAATTATAAATATGTCTAAATTTGAAACTATTGTTAGGGATAAGGTAACTTTTCTGCATCGGACCCAAGGGAAAATATTCTCAAAGAGACTTTGAATCAACAAGCTGATAAATTGCATATCTTAATACTGCACATCACAAGAGAGGGTCCTCTGAGTGATGTTTGGAACAAATGTTTTTACAACCTTCTGTTTTCACTGTCGCATTTATTTTTTACTGTAGGCTACTTTTAATACCTCGAAAAAGTTTGTAATATATGCAGCTGTATATATAATGGAATATTGTGAATGTTAATAAAGTAAATATTGGTGTAAAAAAAAAATCAGTTTAAAAGATTTCTGTACTTGCATTTATTACAAAAAAAAAAAAAATGGGGACGTCTCGATGCGGATTTTCTTTTCAGTACGGGTTGTCACAAAGTTTCTGCAGGAGAACCTTTATATACAACTTACCAATATGATTAACTGAAATAGTTAAGTTAATCCCTCAACTAAATCATCTTCAGCTGTATCAGTACTTTCTTAAACACCGAATCCACATGTTCAGCTAGTCTGAATTAAACTCAATTGTTTATGTCAAAGCTTTTATGATGAGCAGCTAGATGGGATGCTCTGCTAATGTTGGCATATTATTACTCTATTGACATGAACTGAAGATAACAGATTTTATTATTTAAATCTGATTCCACTAATTTGTGCAGAAACCGAATATAGTAATAAAAATTAAATGTGCAATAACTATTTAATGTTGCAAAACTACATGATTAGTATTTCAGCTGCTCTAGTAGTCTTAAGATGTTTGGTGGAACATATAAGAAAGGCAAAAATCTTTGGAAACCAGTACAATCTATTTTGATATAAACTTAGTTGTAAATTATGAAACTCTTGAACCATGTTTGAACAGCGACTTTTCTAGAAAAAGCTTAACTGCTTTTTCCAGTTACAGTATTTGGATTAAATACTGTGAAAGAGTGCTGAGCAATTTCCTAAATACATGTTGAATCAATACAGTTGAATGAGTAGAACTTCATCCTATGGTTAAAGACATGCATGTTTTAATTAGTTCATTTATGAAGTAAAGAAATAAACACACTGCTTCATTGTTTGAAATATGAACCTTAGGGACCCTTCAGGTCTAGTAATTTAATACACTGCCTGCCCCCCAAAAAAACTAAACAAAAATTGCCACCTCAATTTAACTAAACAGGTAGGTCCTAACCTCCTATTGGATGATTACTGAATGGGGGGTTATGTGTCAGCTACCAGAAAGTTCTCTAACTGAATCCAAAAGAGGCTCATTGGAATTTGAATTCTACTCTGAGTTATACTTGATTAAGGGTTAACGCTTAGGGGCCGGTTTCAGTGAGTCGAATCACATTTCCTAAATAGCTATACTAAATGACACATCCTGTGGTCGTGGAAAAGATATTGGTCTGTTTTAGAAGGGTCAACTCACTGGCATGCATTAAGCAGAGAAAACACCTAAGAAGGTTGCAGATACTAACAAAATTGGGTTAAGAGGTACCCAATGTATTCTTATAAACTGGAAGGATTGTGGGGACCCATCGTCTTAAAAAAAAAAACAAAAAAAAAAACTGTGGCTGGAAGAAAATCCTGAATGATTGTGATCAGCAATCCCTCAATGTTTGGTGATGTCAAATCAAAGAAATTAACTGTAGAACTCCAGGCTGTCCAATTCAATAGTCAGGCTTTAATAGTGAAAGTAAGAGCCATTTTCTCACACACAATGTGAAAGGAACTCAAGAGACTGGGATTGAATAGCTGTGTAGCCTTTGGAAAACCACTATCTTGTGAAGCTAACTGGAAAAATAGGCCTCAATTTACTAAGAAGCATAAAGATTAAAATCTGGAGCAATGGAAAAGGGTCATGTAGTCATATTTACCCTGTTCTAGAGTGATGGGAGCATCAGTGTACGGGAGGTGGAGCGATGCCCCCATCAAGCCCAGAGTCTACTGTACAAGTCTGTGGGGGCAGAGCTATGATCTGGGATTGCTGCAACTGATCAGGTTCAGCGACAGCCTTTGCTCAATGAATCAGGTCAGCTGGCTACCTGAATATACTGAATGACCAGGTTGTTCCATTAAAAGATTTTTTTTTCTTCCCTGATGACAATGCTAGGATTCATCAGACCTGAATAGTGGATGACTGGTTCAGAGACATCATGTTTTACATTGATGGGCCTCCACAGAGTCCAAACCTTCACCGCACAGCTTTAGGATGTGCTGGAGAAATATTTGTGTAGCAGTCCGACTCTACAGTCATCAATGCAAGATGATGGTCAAAAATTAGTGCAACGCTGAGTGGAAAATCTTATGATTGCTGAAGCTTATTGACACCATGTCACAGAGAACATGTGAGGTAATCAAAGCTAAAGGTTGTCCTACAGTACGTATCTGTAAATGTTACAAATCTTTAGACCCTCACTTTAAAAAAAAATAATAATTTTAATAGATAAAGTTATGATCTATAATTTTAAAAATAAAGTGTTATAACATTTGAGAGAATAGTGTACACAGAGACTGGCAGTTCTGGAATAAAGCCAAACCAGCAACCTGCTGCCTGATAAAATAATATATTGAATTATAAAGGAAAATCTTGTTTTTTTTACAATTCAACAGTCAGATTTGGATCCATACTTAAACATTACATTTTTAAAAGTATCTCTGTGTTATTCAGTGCTTGTCTCCTAAGAGTTTTCTAGCTGTATAATTTTGATCTTATCAACCATGTTATGTCCCAGGAGGGGGAACCAGCTGATGGGTGGGCCCCAAGGGCTCTTCATGCTGCAGCTGGCTCTGTGAACACATGAGAAAGAGAAATAACTACTGTTTACTAACCTAAAAAGAAGATTATGAACCTATCGACAATCCAACTGTAAACACGTTTTTGTTGCTGACAGCCATTAAAAAAAAAAGACTGGGATAAAGCAACAGCTGTGGAACAGTTTTTTTCATTGTTAATTGTACCAATGTTATGAACATAAACACATGTGCAGCAGTAGGCATAGTAAAAGCCAAACTGATCACAAGATGTTGTTAAAAAATTCAGATATCAATTAAAAATAAATTCATTTGAAATACTGACGGGCCTCACTGAAATAATACAAGTTGGATATTTAAATGGTAAAGGTTATGAGGCTAAATAATCAGACACTTTGTAATTTAATATTTTTCATACTATATAATTACATAATTTCCTTATAGGTTAAATAAATTATTTTTAATTGTATTTTTTAAACAGCATCTCTTTCATTTTATGGTAGAGTGATACAGAAATAAAACCCCTCCCAAATCTGAGAATATCTTCTTTTAACGCCATTTACTGACATGTTTGTACTTTTAAATCCTTGCTCTTGTGAGACTTAAAACGAGAACTAGATGTGCTCAGTGGTTTTCAGTAGGGTGGGAAAATCCTGCAGTCCGTGATTAAGCAGCTGGTGCAGGTGTTGAGAGTAGGATATACTGCCGTTTAGTTGAGAAGCGGACTCTCTTGCTATGAAAACCCAGTCAAGACAAGAGCTGCGATTGTCTGAGAAGTAACTACATCATTCTAGCATTAAATGTCAAAAGGCAATTCTGCAAAGTTGCAATAATCCAGAAGAGGGCAGTGTAAGTCAGCTATTGCAACATGCAAACATGGTAGAGATCACACTGGTAGAGAACACTTGTAGAGATCATGTATTTAGTGAGATAGGTAGAAGTGGCAACTGAGTTAAAGTGTGGATTTGAGTAATCTGATCTTGTTATTGCAGAGTGGAACTTAAAGCTTTTGTAAATTACCTCTGGGGGTCGACAACATTGACCACTTAGAAAAGGCAGTTTATGCCACCTAGAAAAAATGAGTCACTTTGGAAAAGCTGTGAGTCATAACTTTGGATCCATCCTTGGGGAAATATTAATTTGACTTTTCAAATTCATCACAGTCATCCAACAAATATTTTCCCAGCATCTCAGTTGGACCAACAAAGCTTCACCACAAGTTTTAAAGATTTGGTTTTGGCTCCAAAATGGAGAAGACAACTGCATTACATTCCAACAACTATGACTCTTTCTGCCTACAGTTAAGCACAGGCATATGAACAACACCTGGAGCTTATCAGATACAGACCACTCTAAAATGCCCAGAGGAACAGACTATTTTTAAAGCCCATGTTGAATGGAGAGTATTTGCAGCATATTCCACTGACACCAGACCGAAAGAAAACTAGTATAAACGAAGATCATTATAAACTGCAGGGTTAGGGTTACCCTGTACGTTTCTGTGCCTATCTTAAAATATGTTTTAAGAAGCCTCAGAAAAAGTCCAAACTTCAACTTGAGCTCTTCTTTGGTCAATGAAAGATCTTTAATTGTAAAAAAAATACTGTATTTCATAAAACGATAAAAAACAAATGAATAGTGCATATTTGTAATATTTCACAATTCTGGAGCATATCCAGTGGTTCATGCTTTAGTAATCAATTTTTCACAGTGTCTCTGGACTGTCTAAAATCTCTCTTCAACTCATGCTGTGTTTTTATAGGGTTTAGGTCATTGACAGAGATGGCCATGGGAAAAAGTTCAGTTTGTGTCACCATCTGAATAAATGTTTTGTATCATTAATCTACTATATATA
>JAUZNJ010029459.1:0-69093 GCA_034780135.1 Jordanella pulchra | reverse complement strand
ATAACCAAACAAATATTCTCCCAAGACTAAAGTATAAATGAATGAGAAAATAAATTCCTGCATTTTCAGTCTAAATTTTCCATCATAGGTCTCTAAATGCTGTTATTTCTGAGCTCTTGTAGCTGAACTGAGCTGCAGTTTTAAATCTTCACCTCCTTCCCTCCCCCTCCAACCCAAAACGCACTGATGCGCTCGCTGGTTGGAGCTGCGCTCTGATTGGTCTGCTACCTCTCATTGTCAGCTTGTCAATCCATATCACATGGTCCGGCCTCTAGGCCTATTAACACATGAGCTTGGCGAACAAGTTTACAGACTTGTGTTTGAGAGCTGAGAGGAACTGAGCTGCTCTGAGTGGAGACAAACCAGAGGCACCTGCGCACACTTGCTGCTCCAGGCAGAACTTTTTAGCGACCTCTTTGCCTTTTTTTCTTAGAGAGGGTTTGTGAACTTTTATTTATTTATTTTTTTCATGTGCGTGTGAGTGATCTACAGAAGTCGTCTTAATGTATAACATGATGGAAACCGAGATCAAGACCCCGCTCCCGCAGTCCAATTCGGGTTCGGCGCCGGGCGCGAAGAACAGCAGTGCCAGCGACCAGGAGCGGGTGAAGCGGCCGATGAACGCTTTCATGGTCTGGTCCAGAGGACAGAGAAGGAAGATGGCCCAAGAAAACCCCAAAATGCACAACTCTGAAATAAGCAAGCGGCTTGGCGCTGACTGGAAACTTCTGACGGACGCCGAAAAGAGGCCGTTCATTGACGAGGCCAAGCGTCTACGGGCGATGCACATGAAGGAACACCCGGATTATAAATACCGGCCCCGCAGGAAGACCAAGACCTTGCTCAAGAAAGACAAGTATTCTCTGCCTGGAGGGCTGCTGGCGCCAGGTACCAACGCCGTCAATAACTCCGTGTCGGTGGGCCAGCGGATGGACGGTTACGCGCACATGAACGGCTGGACGAACAGCGCGTATTCCCTGATGCAGGACCAGCTGGCCTACCCTCAGCATCACAGCATGAACAGCCCGCAGATCCAACAGATGCACCGGTACGAAATGGCCGGCCTTCAGTACCCGATGATGTCCTCGGCGCAGACCTACATGAACGCGGCGTCCACCTACAGCATGTCTCCAGCTTACACGCAGCAGACAACCAGCGCCATGGGACTGAGCTCCATGGCGTCCGTGTGCAAGACAGAGCCCAGCTCACCCCCGCCGGCCATCACGTCCCACTCTCAGCGGGCGTGTTTGGGGGACCTGAGGGACATGATCAGCATGTACCTGCCCCCCGGCGGGGACAGCGCAGAGCATTCCTCCCTGCAGAGCAGCCGGTTACACAGCGTCCATCCACACTATCAGAGCGCAGGGACTGGCGTCAACGGGACGCTACCTCTCACCCACATCTAAAAAAAAAGAAATATTAATAAATAGAGACTTTGAAAATGTTCTTCGGATACTTGAACTTTTCTTGGTTGCTGCAGCCAAACGTTCAGCAGATTCGTTCAAGAACAATTTGATCTGAAATCACTGACTCGTCCGTTTGATGAACTTAAAATGGACCGAAACTGAACGCTGTGCCCAGCTCCACAGAGGCTTTTTTTCATCACAACTAGAAGCAATCAACCTGTGTAGAAGAATTGGACTTCTATATTTTAAATAAATGCCATATTTTCTCGCTTTGAAAAGGCATGTGGCCTCATGAAGGGGCTCTCGTATTTCAGAAAATAAGTTGGATGGACACTCTGTTCATAAATGTTTACACTTAATTTGTAGGATGTCAGTCGTCTCCACTGTGTTCACAGCCTTTGTAGATTCTTTTTTTCTTATATTTTTATTTCTTCCCCAAAATGAAATAGAAATGTTAAAACTGTGCCGGTACGCAAGTTTTATTTATAGCAAGTTTTTTTTTTTTTGTTTTTTTGTAATAGCTTGTGCAACCCGATGTTTTGTCACGTTGAAATATTCAAGAACCATTTTTTTTTATTTTTGTTTGTATTTTTTTGTAAATCTGTTTTTGTTTTGTGGTGTTTTTTTTTTTTTTGACAGTGTCATGTTTACTCATTTATCTTGAACGAAAAAAAGGTTTATTTAAACTGACGTTTCTACGTATTTTAAGACCATCCTCTATTCTTAAATGCTGAATAAATTTTTAAGAAACGTAATTTTGACTCAGTGTTTTGTTTACAACATAAGAAGGGATGTAAAGAGGCTTGAGCAAAATGAGGAGAAATGTCATAAGGAAATGACGTGGAAAAAACTGAATTGATAAGTTGTGAAATATAAATATTCATAGCATATATAAAAATGCTGCAATTGTACACCTTTAAAATGTACTTAATATTGAATTGTGCCAATCTCATTTTTTCCATAAAATGTGGGACAATTTAAACCTTTTTGATAAGACATTTTAAGGTTTTATATCCCAAATGAGAGAGTTCCTAAAGTTTTAGAATGATTTTAAAGTAAATAAGAATTTTATTTTTTATTTAGAGTAGTTTACTCATAAGCTATTCCTTCCTCTAATTTACAAATTTATATTTTAAGATTTTCCACAAAGTTGCATCAGGTTCTGTTGTTCCTTACTTTTACTTCACCTTAGATTCAATTGTTTTACAAATACAATCTAGCTTTTATAAGAGGTTAAAGCTAAGCTTTAAAGCTTCATTGTACACTTTACATAGGGTAAGATCAAGTTAACTTGTTATTGTTCTGTTTCCTTAACATTTTCAACATCAATATATTTTATTTCAGATTTTTTAAAAGCTAAATATAGCTATTAATATCCTCCTGAGTCTTTATGTCTTTCATAAAAGGAGTAAAGTATATGTGTTTATGTATATTTCATGTTTTGCCATTATGCAAACAAGATATTTGGAGTCAAATAGAAATTGTAATGTAAATTGTCATGCTAAATTATTTCTATCCTAAAGATGCGAGTCTTTTTTTTTTTTAAAGTAAGCGTGCAAAAAATTGGGCAAAGCTGTAATATACTGAAATATGTGCGCTAAACTTCACAGCATCTATGAATATAGCCACACTCATTGCTGCTGTTACTATTATACACAGGTGCAAGGAAGAATGGGCCAGCCTGCTGTTGAAGTGTACCTAAGGATAAATAAGCTGCGGCCACAAAGAGGGCCGAAGCAGCATGGCCTCTCTGGCCTTCCCACACTCCCTGCAGGACTGGATCCATACAGCTCAGTGCAGCAGCCTGGATTAGACCCCACGTACCTTTGTGCAGGGAAAGATTATCCAGACCTCCCTGCATTCACTGACAGGGTTTAAATCACTCTAGCGTGCCAGCAGCCACCCGTCACTTAATCGCACTCTCAAACTCTTTTTTTTTTTTTTTTTTTTTTTTAAATTAAGCAGCTTTTCTAGTGCTGCTTCTCAGAAGTGTGTGGACAGAGCAAAGGTTAGCCATCAGTCATCAACCTGCAGGAAAGTTTATCTTCTCTGTTCTGGGATTTGGGGGTAAATTTGACATAAATCGTTGAACTTTCTATCTAAGATGTGCAGAGAACCTGTTCTCTAACAGTATAGGTGAGAACTGAAGGCAGTGTTAGGGGGGGTAAATTGTGAGGCACAACTGTGAATATGTATGATGTGTTTGAATATTCTGGCAGTTAGAACATCTGAATTCGACTTAGAACCACCCCACCCCTTGCTCCCCCTCCTGCTGAGTGCCCAGAGGGCCTCTCACCCCTGTCCTGTGGAGCTCTGTGCCCACTCAGCAAGTGCAGGCATATCCCACTTCCATCTGCCTATGACCTCACAGCCCCTGTTTGTTTAACCCTCTCTCCAAAAAAACTAACCTAATTATAGCCCTGTAGAACATGGATCCAGAAGATTCCCAGTGGATTTCTCCACTTGTCTACCTATCACACGGAGGACTGAAACCGGGGGCCATGTTTCAGTCAGTCCTGTTTTTCCCTCTCTCTTCTCATATTATGTCAGAACATGTTCTGCCAGTTGCACATCTAGCACGAGTACTCAGAAAAAAAGTGGTAAAAGAGGCAGAAGTGTGCTACAAGTGTTCTCATTTACGTCAGAGTGATGAGTGGAAAAACTCATTACACAGATCTCGCTGACAGAAGGACGTTTGTGACATCACTAATTCACCTGCCCCAACCGGCTGGGCAACCCTGCAGTCGGAGTGCATCTTCCACCCTCATTTAATCACAGTCTGTGATCTGGTTACTCCCTAAAGCGTGGATCAGAAATCGCAGTGGTTTGGGTGTAACAGATGCATGCGGGTAAGGGTTCCACCTAAGATTCAGATTGCGTTGCTTTCTTGGCTGCGACCTTTAATTTAGGCCTGTAAGATTTGAACTCGGTAAGCCAGTACAGCACAGACAAGCAGGTCCAAAGTGGAAGGACTTGTGTGAAGTTCCTGGATTGACAGCAGAGTGTACGAGGTTGTGGAGGTGTGGGGGATGGGGGTTAATCTCCCTGAACTGGGGCAGATGTTGTTAACGAGCTCCTCTCAGGTCGACTCCCTGCGTGGGAAAATGGCATCAAATCCTCCTGGGGTCAGGGCTTTTGGGCTGACCCACTGAGAGCCATCCCTCTTCACTCCACCGTCCTCTCCATCCCTCTTCATTTACTGGCATCACTCACCAAAGACACTAGAAAATCAAATCTGACAGACTTTATAGCTCCAATAGCATGTAGGAGTTTCAAGTCCTTGCTTGAACTTATGTAGGCAGCAACAAGGCTTGTTGCGTGATGTTAATGTCTCATTAATGATAACTGTGGCTGGATCACTGTCAATGACACAACCACAAGGAATGCCGAGTGGGAAATGCTTCAAAGACAAGCATGCCGCTGCTCAAGAAAACGCATCCGCCCAGCTGCAAGCTACTTGTTCTTGTCTCAGTAGAAAGTGAGTTGGTTGCTTTACAGGCTTTAATGCACCAAAGACTTAAGAAAAAACAACATATGCATGGTCAAATATCTCTTAGAAAGATTAATTAAATGTTACTTTTTTTCACTGATAAATTGTTGATAATACTGATGATTACAAGTGAGCCATTCACAAAATCCATTTTTTAAATTTTTTTTTTTTTTTCAAAGTTTGTATTGCTGAAAAGTTTAAAACTCATTACAAAGTTAAAACTCTTAAGTTTAACCTTACTGAAAGAAAGTGAAGTAGTTTTTAGATTGGAACATATTGAACAAATACAACAAAAAATCTTAAGTGCTGCAAGCTGACCTGGAGCAATGTGGAGTGGTGGTTTACGGCTCAGCTATACAATTCCCACTGAAACCAGCAGGGTTCAGTGGCTGAAGATCAAGGAGGACAAAGCTACTAAATGATCAGGAAAGAAGAAAGGCACAAAAATGAGTCATGTTTGATCAGCCTCAATACTATACAACACTAATTCTCAAGGAGAACATTTGATAAAAAGAACAAACCAAAGTGGAGCCTAAGATAGATTAAATACTTTCTTAAAGGAAATACAGTTGATTTATAATATAGGCTGATAAATTATTAAACACCCGCTAAAACACAGAACAATAAATAAACATTTCATTTTATATGCTCCATATGTATTGGTAATTGTTATAACTCTTGATCATGTTCCCATTTTGTCTCATTACAAACTCAAACCTTTGTGTATTTAACTATGAGTTTATTAGACTTACATAAAAAAACCATTTAATAGTGAAGTAAAAATAATAACGATTCATATCTTTTCCCGAAAAATAAAAACCTTTAAAGTGTGGCATGTGTTTGTTTTCACTCCTAGGAGTTGGTCATTTGTAGAATAACCTTTTACATCAAACACAGCTGTAAATCTTTTAGGGCAAGTCTTTAAAAGCTTTGAAATTGACTAAAATTCTCGCCCACTCGTTCCTGCAAAATAGAGACAGGTCAGTCAGATTAGATCAGGAGTTGCAACATGCATCATTTTTGTACTCTTGCCACATACTCTTAATAAGCTATGTGTCTAGACTAGGATTCCTTCATGAGAGCTTGCTCGAATTTAAATATCTAATTTTTAGCTCTGGTTGCATGTATAGAGTCTTTGTAATGCTGGAAAGCAACTCGTCCCCACTGAGAAATATTTTACAATCATGAACAGGTTTTTGTTCAGAAGCAACCTGCATTCTTCTGCATCCTTTTTCCCATCAACTATGACATACTTTGTCTCATGTTTCCAGCATAACCTATAGGGTTTCAGGATACTAAAACTTCAAACTCAATATCGATACAAGGAAAAAACTTAACAATCAATACTAATTTTCAATCGCATAGTTACATTTTTTTCAAGGCAAAGGTTTATTTCAAACTAAGAGCAACAAAAAACATAAAGAACAGAAAAGAATACAAAAGGTTTATAATATGGCAAACTTGACTTCAGTTTTAATTGTGGCTTAATTAGGCATATGTTTGTCAAGGGTTGAAACTATAAATAAACAACTGCAAGGTTGCTTAAACGGTTTAAAGAGCTCTAAATTAATAATAATGAGAAAAACGTCTGAAACACAGTAACATTATAAAAGATGTGGTAAAGCAAATACATGGGATGTATTGAATTAAATGGTAAATTTAAGAGTCTTGGTGTATTTATTCATGTTTGTATTTTGAATTCTGTCAGTTTTAGTATTCTATTGGTTAAGCCCTTCTTTAGAGAAATATACAACTTAAGTGTTACCGCCCTGTTTGTTTTGTGTTTTCACAATTTCTTATCGGAATGAGCCTTCAGCTGATTAACTAATTCCTGCATTGATTTATACCACAAGCTTTAGTGCTGCATGGTTGAAAACTGTGCACCTGGGAAGCCAGTCTCAAAGCTGGAGCTTAGAACCGACAGAACTCAGGCTGTTTGTCTCTGCTAAGCTAATGACAGCTAGTCTTTGCTTATGTTGTCTGGAAGGTTTTCTACTTCATTATTGCAGATACTGGAGCTTTGCTGACCTTTTTACATTGCCCCTAAACAACAGAGTTGTTGTTTGCCAATTTTAAAACTTCCAGCATTGTTTTAGTCTGATGAAGCAGCAGTGACAGAAATTAGTATCTTTAAATGGTTCATCTTTTAAGTATCAATTATATCAAGGTATCAGTTATTTTGACAACTCTGGCCTTCTACTTGTTTGGTGACAAACTTAAAGCATAACTTTATTTTTTATTATTAAAAAAAAAAAAAGGCTTTCGCTTGCTATTCTTCCATAGAAGCCAGATTTGTGAAAAACTACAAATTGTCCTATCAGGAGATTCTTCACCTGACCCCAGGCTCTCCGCAGTTCCTCCAGAGTTATCAAGCTACTCTTATTTAATACTGTCTTGCTCAGCCTGCCACTTCAAATGCTTGGGCGTTTCTTGTAAGGTTTGCAGTT
This sequence comes from Jordanella pulchra, assembly GCA_034780135.1. Taxonomy (NCBI): domain Eukaryota; kingdom Metazoa; phylum Chordata; class Actinopteri; order Cyprinodontiformes; family Cyprinodontidae; genus Jordanella; species Jordanella pulchra. Next base: position 61,750 of record JAUZNJ010029459.1, on the reverse strand, counting down.
TTACTGTGCTGTTTTTATTTTCAGATGATTGATTTGACAGCACTCAGCCAGATCTTTAAATTGTTTTATAACCGAAAAACTGCTTTTAAACCTCCCAACAACTTTCTCCCTAACTAGTCTGCTGTCTGTCCCTTGGTCTTCATGATGTTATTTGTTCAATAATGTTTGCTAACAAACCTCTGAGGACTTCAGGGAGCAGTATTCATACCGATGATAAAGTAAAACTGGCATTGCTCCATAGCCGTACTAAAGATTCTTCCACTGTAAGGTGTGCTCGTCGGACCGGGCTGGGTGAAGTTTCGGCTGTTATTGACAGCTGCAGATTGGCACTTACAGATAGACAGACATGACGAGCAAAGCGATCCCAGTGACGATAGTTTTGTAACAGCGTTGTTACTCTCTTCACCACCAGAAACGGGAGATGAGGGGAGAAGAGGAAGACTCTATGGAGGCCAGCAGCTCTGAGATGTTCTGGTTTGAGCCACTGGCTCAGAGATTCTGTGTGGCTTCTCACATACGTTCTCATAGGACTGTCAAAAAATATATGAACCAAACACTCTTGATTAAATAATAATAATACTTTCGTGTCTTGAGCTCCATTAAAACACAATAAATGCAAAATCATTATTTACGAGTGTAAAGATGAGGCAAACTGTGTCTTTTTTTAATATTAATGCATTTTCTATTTTTTAGTAATTTTTTACTTCAAAATTATAGTTTTTTCCAATAGCTTTTAGGTCTTTTGACTAACTAACACAAAACTAATTTGTGTCAGTTAGTGGACTGACAAATAATGTAGGCTGTTATTTCTAACCTTTATATTGGAGAAAACCAGGATTTATTTCCAATTATAACAAAATAATATAATTTATTCCCAGTCCCTAAGGGAACTGCCACTGTCCAGGGTAGAGCTGTCAGTTTTTATCACCCCCCCCGCTAAGCCAGTAGCAAAGATAAGATGCACTTGCTGCTTTTTAACCTGAAGAAGTCCCCAAAAGGTTTAACACAGAAAAGCATAATTTCAATGAATGTGGTTAAACTGTCATAATAATGCTTGGAATATATAGATAACACTAAAAGACATCTATTAATACAGTTTAAAGGCAACAGAAACAACAAAAAAGCTGATTTATGGGTAATCAGTCCTTTAAATAGACACAAATGGACTTATTGGATTTTTAGTGCCAGAAAAAAAGGAGAAAAATACAAATGCAGGCTATATTGTTTGCATTTCTATATCATATAGAATAAAATAAAATCCCAGATAAATTTAGTCTAAGTTTGATGTGGTAACTTGAGAAACTGGCAAAAGTACAATGAGTGAAATGACATGATGTAAGAACCTTTAGGGAATCAAGAAAGAATCCGTCTTTCTGACAATAATATTTGGTTTAAAGGAAAACTCTGATGGTTATTTTGTTGTTCGACCCATGTACAGAGTAAACATACTGTACACAAGTTACCTATGATGTGGCTTATCCTCATTAATCACGCCCAGAATGTCAGCGGTGCTTCTTACAGGTTTATCCAGGCTCAGCTTTTTAATGCAAAGGTCATCCATTAAGGTGTTTGACTCTGAAGGTGTGTTTACTTTGCCACAGCAGGTGTGTGTGAATATGAGACTTGTCAAATATGAGTCAGGATTACCACGGCTTTTGTCCCAAACAGAGCAAATATAAATCGCACGAACAACTTAATGGGGACTAACTTGATTTATTTTTTTGTTTCTTTATCTAGTTCATCTGACTTCTTGTTTGGTTAAACACCAGCGAGCTTTTCTTAAACTTGTTTTGGCTTGTAATTGTGGTTGCAGACAACCACACAAGTGCACGCATTGGTAGTTCACAGCAGGATTAAGAGACTTCTTTCCAAGTAATGATGACAAATAGATGGAAACCTTTCTATCTCCTGTGAAAAGCACCAAAACTGATTGACTCACTGTAGTGTGAAAAGTCTATCTGCTGCAGATGGTCTATTTCTGCACCACATATTTGTTTATGAACACTGGAGCATGCTTGTAATTTATTAAGCTACACATTGTTGACCCTTCCAGGGTATCTTGTAAAAAAAAATAGGACAAGTGTATGTGAGCTGATGTATGAGCTATTCTTTAGACGTTATGAAGAGTGTATGGGACCTCTGCGGGACAATGCAGAGCCAAGGGGGGTAAAGACGTAGGGGGGTGACAAGGGGGAAGATTAAGTCTCTCATCTAGGGCACAGATATTGATTAGTGTATGCTGAGGACAGTGAAAGGGAACATGAATTGACAGATAAACAATAGTTGCGTGGTGACTGTAGACCATCAGAGGCCCTCTGATAATATCTTATTGTCAAAATCTATGTTCATTCTGCAACCTGTACCCACATCTGACCCTAATTCACAGAAAACACTCAGATCAATGCTTGGGAGTCAAAAAGAAAAAAAAAATCTTATATGAGGGGAGAAATCTGAATCTGGAGAAAATTGATGGTTTTGGCAAAGACTGGAGCACTTTTTGAACTTTTGCCTGAGTGGGTGTGTGGTTTTTGGGGATTGTAACCCTGGGAACACGGGGGGAGGTGGAAGATGCTCGGCTATGGGTCAGTCGTGACTGACTCTGTCACTTATTGATTAGTTGCCATGGAGAGTTAGTCGGGCCATCTCTCTTGGAGGTGTGTCCCAAAGGGCCAGCGGCAGTGTCCAGATGAGCCTGTGAAGGCTTTGTCTACATGGGGTTTAATGGGTGTGTGTGTATGTGTGTGTGTGCCCATACTCTCACTAACTCTCACTCACACTTTGTTCATCTTTCCCCTAATTATGACTCCATATTTATTCTATTCACTAGCTTTGCATCCCTTTTCTACCTCCAGCCCACTTTGCAAAATTTCAGATAGAAAAGCATCAGTATTTCTACATAAAACTCATCCCAGAGGTTTGGCAATAAAGGGGATTATAAACACATTTTTTAAACTTACTGAGCTGTGAAATCCTCCTCATATCCTCTGGATTTACCTATTCCTGTGACCCCCTGTCATTTCTGTTTTTGTTTTATTCCTACAAAGTAAAGGTTAAAACACGCAACTTGGGTCCAACTAAAAGCAAAAGCTCTGTATCAAATTTTTTTTTTCTGTCACATTGACTGTGTAGAGACTCCCGCTATGCACAACTGTGCAATCACTGGAGAGTTTTTCCAAGAAATTCCCTCAGCATAAAAACAAACATGAACATTAATCTGTGGTTGCTGCTTTAACAAGCTCAAAGAAGGTCATACAATGGGTAAATTATACTATTTAATAAAATATTTTATTGATTTTTTATGTCAGAATCTGCTTTGCTTGCTGTATACCCACTGTGTGTTTCTAGACAAACATATACGGGGGTGAAGCTGGTTGGTTTACCTTTGATTCAGATATTTTACTTTGTATTTTCCCCAAAGTAGATGTGTTTTAATTTCTGCTAAAAGAATAGTTGCGCACACATCCAAACCTGTGCTCAGGCCAGGTGCAGGATGTTAAAAAATTCAGACAGGATCTTTGCTGGGAGCTTTGAGAAAGTGTGTGGATTTTTTTTTTCTTTTCCCCGTGTGTTTTAATCTCTTCATGTCCAACCCAGGACATTCCTGTCGCATTGCGGGATAGGTCTGACCAAAATAGACCAAGGGTTTACCTTGGTCAAAACTATGTTATCACCATTGACTTCAGAAAATTGTACGGCATCTTGTTGCTACGCTATTCATTGTTTACTACAGCATTTATACCAAAGCACTTATCTTGGGAAAAAGAATAACTGCTTATTATGCTAGAGCCACACCTTAGAAATACCTAATTTGCAAAGAAAACACGCTAAATAATCAAAAGTTCTGTCAAAACAGGAAGGAGACAAGTCAACTGTCATGTAAAACCTGCACTTAAGTAATAATCTATCTTTGTAATAATCCTCAGCAGAATCAGGTGCACATTTGGTAAATAAGTTTTTTTAGAGCTTTGTTGGGCCTGAAGAAGCAAAAATGACAGAAATACACACAAAAAGTAAAAGAGACTGGTAAAAACTCCAAATCCCAGAAAGTGCAGTATAAACAATTTTTCTGCACAGTTCTAAGGAAGTGGGAGTCATAGCTGGAATCCTTGTGATTTAATTGAGCTAATGTAATCTAACTTGCAACATCTTCTATCATCTTCAAAATTAACCTCTTCACAATCATGTTTTTGTTGACCAAAAACATGATTGTGAAGTTAATCAGCCTAAATTGACCTTGGGTGGATGGTTGTACATCCTTTTGTGTCTCTGTGTTGCCCTGCCACAGACTGGTGACCTTTTCAGGGTGTACCCCGTCTCTTCACAATTGTCTGCCAGTGATCAGCTCGACACACTTAATGGGGACGCAAAACAGGAGTTAAACGTGCAAATTTAATACCCCTGATTTGGAATCTGTGAAGATCAGCCTCTTGGTATCCAGTAGGTCCTTAAATTCAACCAATCTAACTGTCTGATAGAATTGTCTCTTTAAATTGCGTTGAGATGACATTTGTTGTGAACTGGCGCTATATAAATAAACTGAATTGAATTGAATTTAAAACGTGAGTCAGTGAAAGGTTCAACAAATCAGTTGTACAAAAACTGATGTTGCTATGGTGACTATGTCACTTGGTCATTTTCAGGAACTGGATTTTGAGAGATTGACATTTTATTTAGTAAGTGAATAAATAAATCATTGTCATCACATCAAAGAATAAATCCCATCCTGACTTTGCAGTAAAAGAGCAAGTAAATCAGATGGCTTGAGTGAGGTGTCAAAAAAGCCATCTTTGTTAACCTGGAAAAACACCCTTTTTAGAGGTGGTCTCAGACATAACTTGTCACCTACGTATAAAGCACTTTTAGGAACCCTTCCCAAAAGATTCACCTCACACCTACCCTCACCTGACTTACACTCTAAAGAGGCATGTGACCAAAACTACTCTGACAGGGGAGTTAATGACCCATCAGAACCCCCCTAACGACCACCAACACCCCCCAGGTGAGCTCTTTTGGCCATTCTATTGAAGGGATCAGAACCGCCTCTTGTTTCTTCTCTTCCCCTCCCCTAATTCTTTGGTCATACCTACAGTATGTTTATCTCAGTGTCCGCCAGCTTCAGTTAGAACTGAAGAAGCACCTTGGATGAGAGGTAAAATGTCTTCTAGAAAAACTTCACATCCAGCTGCCTAAACTGAACTTTCCAAGCTAAATCAGGGTCCTTTCTAGTCCAGTACTACTTGGCATAAAACTCTTTTGCAGTGCTTCTCTTTGTGTCCGATCTTGGATTACTCCAGGATAACTTCAACTTGTTATAACAGATGCTACTGTATGAGTCACACAATGCAGAAGTAATGAGTTGTTGGTCATCTCTCCCTTAAGTGCTGGAGCACTTCTGTTATCCTGAGGTAGTTTGGTGCTTTTCTAAATTTCCAGTTGTTTTGTAACTTGCAGCAGTTTTTCCTTTAAATATGGTTTGTGTATTAGTATCATTTGTGTGAATGCACCTCAGTTAACGTTTGCAGCACATTTGCTGCTCTTTTTTTCTGCTGCATTTTTCCTTTTCCAGCATTTTTCCTTTGCATATGTTTTAGTAAGTAGTTTTGTTACAAGTGGCGTTGTTACTAGCTTAACTATTTACCAATAACGTGATAGTAGCATCACAGTTTTCTATGTCAAATAGCTTTTCACTAGTTAAGTTACTTTCAGGACCAAGTACTTAAGTAGCATCCACAGAAGCTTCAAGCTACATGTTGCCAGGCATCTCTAGACCTTGAGTATTTCAGCCTTTATAGCATTGCGTTCTTTTCATCCTGGTTCCTGCCCTATACTAAAAAGATGCCCACGAAAACTATTAAATGCAGCCCGTGGGTATCAGATCAGCTGGAGACAATGGAGAAGGAGAAGGCAGTCCTCAATTTATATAGATAATTTGTGTAGATGGCAGTAGTACAAAATAGGGCTAATAAATATTCCACTAAACAAAAAACATAGCAAGAATGTAAAATCTATGAATAAACAGTTTACTTTGACCTTTGTCAATGAGTCAAAACAAAAAGAAATGAGGTAGACCAAATGTTTTAAACGAAATTAAATACTATTTTAAAGTGACTAATTTGACTGACTTATTGACAGTATCTGTATAAGTCTGAGACATATCAATATTCTCGTGGTTGTAAGATGCATGATTATCCAAAGAATTTTATGTTCATTTATACCTGATAGTAAAGTTAGATTTGAAATTTGAAAATCATTGTTTGTTTTGTTGAGAGAAAGGATTTTAATAAACAATAAAACCAATCTAATCTGTTTCTCACAGTTTCTTCGAAGACTAGATAGCAATGATTTTGAATGAAGAAAATGGGATTAAGAAAAGAGATAGTTTAGCTACTTTTATAAATTGTGGTAGCTTAGCTTGCTACATTTCCCTGGTGGGTAGCTTCAGTGTAGTGAAGTTTCATTTAATGTAAAATAACCTGTAGCTTAACTCACTAAATTTTCTAAGTAGCTTGCCCAACACTGGTTTTAGTCTAATGTTTGTGTTTGCTTTTCTAACTTTTGAGTTGGCAAGTCTCATTTTTGTGTTTGTAGCCTGTTTGCACCCCTTCGACATCTTAGTCCTTGTTGTTCAGGATTGGCAGTGCATAAATTAAACCTACCCACCACATGTATGGTTTTATAACACCACATATAGTCATAAAGAAAATACTGCAAGAGATTAAAGCTGTTTGACTGCTATTTACTGATAATTTATTTCAATTCAGTCTTATTCATTTAGCGCCAATTAACAACACATGCCATATTAACGCACTTTACAGAAACAACCAGACAGATTGGTTAAAATCAGGTTAATCAGTTTGTGGACTGTGGTCTGGTAAAGAGGATCCTTCCCACTTGTAAAGTGGAAACTACCAGGTTATTGTGTTCAAGCACTTTTGTTGTGGTAGAGAAGAGAAACAAGTTAGATCAAAAGATGATCCTGAGCAAGACAGTGATAGACTTCCTAATTCATCTGCTACAGGAGGAAAAGGATGCATCTAACGCATTGACTGATTGCTAGGGAGCATATGATAAAAATAAAACTATAACGGTCATTTAAAAAATGACACAAGTTTAAATGATGATATATCGTTTAAAAAATATGTATGTCGCAGCATTTATGCACACAAAAGGAGACTCAATGATGCAATATTCCCTATAGTTTCTCTGCTCTCCTACATGTTGAAAGGTCAGAGTTTACCTCATCTCGGCAATTCGGGTATCTTCCCAGCTTTCCAGTGGAAGTTACAACATAAGTGGGCATGCATGTGCAATTTTCATGTCGGCTATTGGTATTTACAATAATTAGGAGAACACATGAAGGCACCATTAGTCATTTTAGTAACATTTCTAACCTTGTTAGTAATTGCATTTGGCACTTATTCGTAGCCAACCGAACCTATTGTTGCACAAAGCCTCTGAATTAAGTCACATAGTCCCAATTCAATTAAATTAATTCAGTTGCATTCAGTTTATTTTTATACCACATATCTGCACCACATGTCATCACAAGGTGCTCTACAGAGACAATTCAATCAAATCATACAGAAGGTTATATATCTAGTGTTTTCTACCTAATGAAGCCCAGCTGATTTAATTGAATCATTGCCTTTGTGAGATTTTGTCCTCATGGATGAGCTGTAGCAACAGTGGACAGTCGCTCGCTTTGTCTTTGAATTGGCTGCAATTGCTCACACTGAGCATGCATGCAGTGACAGTGGAGTGAAAATGTCTCTTCTAACTGGAAGGAAACCTCCAGTAGAACCAGGCTCAGTGTAAAGGCATGCTGCAGTCAACTGGGGGTTCAAGAGGACAGGGGCAGACACAAAAAGAGCATAGAAGTGGATATCCTTAAGAACATTTTATGCTAGAGAAGGTAATGGTAAACTATTTAAATAAGCTTCATACGTAGCTCTGTCTAGGAAAGAAACAACCAAAAAAATGAGCTATAAGCAAGTCTGAGCAGGAGGAAGATAACAAAGCTAAGTGTGTTTTGTTTGAAGTGTTTTACAGGATATTATGCAACTTTCTAAAACCCAAATCATGTTTTAGAGCACGAAACAATGTCCAAAGCCTCTGGGTGGACACTGTTGGGCGCTGAAAAATCCCCAATACAAACAAACAAATTAGAAAGTCATCCTGAAGATTGTGATTGATATTAAATACAACATTTATGACAATGTTATGCTATTGACGTAGTTTGAATGTTAACGTAATCTCTAAAGAGTTTTGTTTTCTTAGAAAATGTTTTCTTTACTCTTAAGCAAACCATAACTTTTTTCTTTTATTAAGAATAAAAAAATAGTAAAAACATGAAATACACACTAATAGATTTGTGTTGGTTTTCTTTTTACCTACCGAATTTTTTTCATTTAACTCAAAATTACACCCTTGTTTTAAAGAATGTGTAGTGGGTTTCTGAGATGTAGAAACATAAAAGGTAGACTCTTTATTTAGGGCAAGCTGTAACTTACTTTTTTCCAAGGTAAATTGTGCCTCAGTTGTTTTGATGTAAAAGTGATTTTGTATTGAGGAAAGTGATCCATACATGTACTTTTCAAAGCTTTTCTATTGTATCTTAAACCTTTACTCTGGTTCTATATATCAGCCTAAGATGTTTGCACACCCCTTCTAAAGAACAGAGTTTGAAAACTATTATTTCCTTTGACATGCTAGATGGAAACAAAATACAACCCTACATTGACCATAAACTCTTAATATATTTGTTATGACATAAAAATAAACAACAAATGTGTTTATTTTGTTTAAATCATCCAATAAACATTTCTCGTGTGTATATTAGACTACTGTGTGTTGTATTAGGGTTAAAAGGAATATGCTTAACTTGCTAAAACATATATTAATTATGCCTCAATAGGTTTTAGTGTATAACCAGAATGAAAAGATAATTCCATTGCATTTCAGATCACTTTATGCAAAAAGTTTTCTTTTGCTTCTATGTTGTAAGAAGTAGAGTAAAAAAAGGATTTGTTCGTTAATATGTTTTTCCAAACCTTTAACCTTCACTTGGGAAGTTTGAGAACTTTTGGCTAAGTAAAAACAAACAACTGTAACAATACAATGTTTCCCTTTCAACCTTTTTTTTTCTTGCAAATTTTAGTTTTTTTGTATGTGCGCTTCTGCTAAAACCTTTTTTAGGAAAAATTCCTTTAACAGAATTTAATTCCTCCTAAATTATGAAAGAAATGTGGGATAAAATGGATAATTCCTAAACTATAGAGTATAGATTGTTGTTCCTGTCTCTCTACTTTTTTGCCGTTTGAATAACATAGTATGAGAAACTACTTCATAATCATTAAGTTATTCCTTTTGATGAAAATAAAGCATTAATTCTTCACGGCGAATAATTTCACTAATAGTTTTAACGGCTCCAAAAGTCTGCAAACCTTCTCCCCTCGGTCAAGGATATGCGCACAAACTTATGGCAAAAACTTGACGACCCCCCCTTCCACCCAATATCACACCTTAGATGCATAAACATGCCTGCGCTCCACACATCACCCCACCCCAGGGGGCCTGCATGGCTTTAATGCCGCACTGTGACACCAATCAGGGGAGATGGCGGGCTGCTTTGTCATGCAAACACAACTCGTTTCTTGTCTTATTCAAATGTCTGCCCTCTCTTTTTCTCTTCTCCCTCGCTCTCTCATCCCCTCCACCTCACCCAACTTTAGTCCTTCTCTCTCCCTTCTTCTCAAGTCCAAGTAAATCCTCTCGGAAAGAAGAGAGGGAGCCTTCGGGCCTGAGGCTGCTGAGGAAGGCCTCTCCCTCTTGGGGGTCAGCCTGTATCTTAGCGCATGGGGCTGTTTCCAGGCCCGACCAAGTCTTATTTCATATTCAAATGTTACAATCAGGCATCTGACCCACAGGGGGCTCTTTATGGTAGCAGCTCCAGGTCGCAGGGTCAAGATGGTGATTTAATAGCCCAGGCAGAGGTAAAGAGTGGGGGAGCAAACTGATTTAGGGGATGAATGAGTAATGAAAAAGCATTTTTCCTAAGTTGTCATGTAAATTTCAATCCTTATTCAATATGAGGGTCTTGCCAGACAAGAAACCTTCCTCTCTGGCTTTCTAGTGGACCTAAGCCACTTGGAATTAAGAAAGTTCATTTTCTGCTATTGCTCTTGACTTGTGCTTGGTGTAAACAGTAGCTGCTGGTGAGTCGAACGAGTCTTAAGGGATGGAGATAAAGGAGACGTTAAAGAGTCATCATGTTAGTATGGTGCCACTGTGTCTCAGATGTCCTCATACTCTTGAGTGGCCTGTTATTCCTGTCTTTGAGGGTGTGTTCCCAGCTAGACAGCTCGAGTAACATAGGCAGTTTGAGTGCCTGTATGTATGACAGAAAACCAGCTCGATTGGATGGTATCAGCTGTTCTCTGTAAAAACTGAGAGTTTTTCTGTTAACAGGTGTTTCGAAAATTGAGACATCCAAAATAAATATGCCTGAAATATATTCAATGTCACTAAGTGACATTGAATATATTTCAGGGACATTGAATACACAAGCTTCATCACATGCTATGTGTTGTAACTTAAACCATTCTGCTGACTCACCTTAGCAATAAAAAAAACAAAAACAAAAAAAAAACAATAAAACACAATTAAATGTAATTTTATAACGGTACAAAGGAAGTTTGATCATTAAGCTGCTGTTATGTGTTTTCTATGGAACCACTTAGTGAAAATAAAAGTCCAATTTATGGCAAAAAAGAAGGAAAAAAATTCAGCAGCACAAAAAAATAGTAACAACAGAGATAAATTTTATTTAGTAAAATGAAAATAAAGATTCAAATTTAAAATAGAAATAACAAGTCAGCATACTTGTCCTTATGCTTTTCCATCTTTATGGTTTGGAACCTATCTTGACATAACAAGTGTCTTATCTGTTTTGACAACTGATTATTTAAACAATTTTTTCATCTCTGATGTGGGGAAATATACCATTTTTCAGCTTAAAAAGGAGCAACTCCTTAGAAATCTCTGCTGTCTTAAAAATGTATTTGCTTTAAGTATTTTCTGAAACCTTTACTTAAGTCCTCTTTAATTCAGACCTGCATTCATTTATAAGTAATCTGAAAAACCTGCAACAAAGATTTATTGCTGTAGATGAATTTTCTGGACTTTTGTCTATTTTCATGCTAAAATCTGCAGTATTTTTTATATTCTTCGGCACAATGGAGACCTCCATCAATAACTGCAGAAGCTGAGAGACAACAGGGACAACGTCTCACACAAACTATTGAAAGGACAAGATAGACTCTAGTCAGAGAGGCTGCCAAAGAGGTCACCCTCAACACTGTGATTGTGAGAATTTTTTACAAGGATTTCTTGTGCTCTAATGTTAAGCACAAAATTATTTCTACCCCTGGCAGATCTAGATACAGAAATATTTTCATTAAACAAAGAAGTTTGTGACAAAAGTGAGACCCTTAAAAAATATTTAAAAATATATATAAAGGTGGCTGTTTTTTTAAAACAAATAACATATCCATTCATCAATGTAAAATACCCTTTTTAATCAAAGGAATATATTTAATTGGATTATAGCATTCAGAGCACTTTTTTAAGTTTCTTACCAGCTTGTTTCCACTGGTATTTTAAGGGTTAATCTTTGGTGATGCACTCCAACTCTCTGTGTTCAGATGGCTCTGATCTCTATCTGGCTGTTATTAAAGGTGACAGTTATGAACCAACTTTAAAATCCAAACATCTCTAAACGAATTTTGGCTTTAAGGTTGAAATCTAAAGAAAAAAATAACATCCTACACAAGACTTTGCACATCTGTAAAAATAAAACATGTCACAGCACGGGCATAATCTCTCTATAGAAATTGATAAATGATTGGTATAAAACTCATGTGGGTAGAGAGATGCTTATTTGTTGTAAGCTAAAAACAATCAAAGAAAATTATTTAATGATTACCTTTAGATATTAGGTAGTGAATGAAATAGATTGTAATGGGTAAATCCTGCCTTCAAAATCAACCTTCGTGTTCACAAAGAGTTTATTTTAATTTTGCTGTATATAAACCATCATAATTATATTCTATTATTCTTCTGTAAAAAGAAAATCAGACTAACTGTGCAGCCTTGTTGGTATGCAAATGAGTAAATGTTTAAGTCTGCACATGCATCCTGGATGGTGGTGTAGTTTGAAACCCTGCTGCCTTAGAGCATGGAAGTCAGAGCTTTAATCCCAGACCTTTCTGTTCTGAATTTTTTTAAGTTTGAGTAAACTTTACCTTATTTGTCCTGGTGGTTGAAATAAGATATGCACTAGAACTATATAGGTACAGGCCATTTACCATTCGACAGTTTACTGATCACATTTGAGTACATTTACTTAACCAAACTGTGTATATGTTGTTACCTTTGCTTGATTATGTATGTTTTATAGGTTGTCTTAATAAAGTATGCTCATATCCACAAATCCAGCCAAAAAAAAAACATTCACAACATTAACACTTATTTCATGAACTTAAATATAATCAAGAAAACACATGAATAACTCAGGACATAGATACATATTGAAGAGAAAAAAAGCCCTTAACAGTGAAAAACATAGCTTACATGATAATTTCTGTTAAGTTTTTTAGGTGAAAGCTAGTTAACAAACTGTCTTTTAAATGAGCAGTGAAAATCATGGATTAATTGTGCTGTGAAAAGTAGACTCAGGTCAGTTATGAAAGAATACATGATAACATGGTTTGTTGGTGGTGCAGGGGTGAAGCACATAGCCCCTAAATGGCTGATGCATGTTTGAGGTCTGCCCTGTTGACCTTTTCTGCAGGTCTTACCCCGTCTCTCAACCCCATCTCTTGTCAAGCGGCTTCAAAATAAAGGTTACTAATACCAGAAAATGTATGAAGATCAAGACGTTTTCTTGTCGGCATAATGTCTTGATTCTTATTCGCTGCATATGAACATAGCAGAATTTTAAGAAAGAAAATAAACCTTTGTTTTTCTTTTCTTTGTTTCTTTCTTTCTCTCTGTAATCGCCAGCCTAATTGGACCTCCCTGTTCTGCAGTCCATAGCATGAAATAGTACTATAAACATCATATATATTTTCAGTGTAAATATTAATATTGACTGTCGAGCTATGTTTTTTTATCTTTTTTTTTAGGGAGCATGTTTTGTGATATTTAACTCCTGGTTTCATTTGCTTTGGATACCTTTCACTGTAAATGTGATGAAAGGAATGTAAAGTAGTTCTTAAGTGTGCACACACCTGGGTAAAAAACATCTTTATATAGAAACTGAGACTATGAGGAATGATTTATTCCATAAACATTAAAAGCTGCAATGATCTTTTTGCATACAAATGCACACTTTTAATTTTTTATGTTGTTTTAAGCAAAACAAACGGGGCAGCAGGGTCATCACAAGAGAAGGAAATTTCTTTGAATTTACGGTTTTTATTGTTTTCTTTGACCTGCTTTAAGAAATTGGCATCCATTGAGTATTTATCATTACAACCTCAGCCCTTTTTCATTGGACTAACTTGCCTCATTCACCCATTTTCAAAGGAGTTAACACAGATGTCATTCAAGCAGACCAGTGTGTTAGTCAATTAGAGACATCTGTTCCTATCTATTAGAGGCTACCTGATCATATTTAAATCACCAAAGTACTTGTTTGATACTACATCACACAAATCTTCAAATCTTACCAATTAGTCATTAGGTCATAAAAGGAGGGGGTCTGAAGCAGATGAGAAAAAGGGGTCCAAGAAGGAGAGTCTATGTGAGAGGCGAATGTGCAGGGGAACATCCTGTCTTTATTTATGTTGATGAAGCCAGATTCAGTCTCTGTAAAATGAAGAGACATAGAAGGAACATCGTTGGGTGCAGGGCCAAAGTTTCATGACAGAGGGGTGCCAGCACAACCATGTGAGTGACCATCTCCAGTGATGACATCCTTTGCCATATTCAAGTTATTGAATGTAAGGAATGTCAAAGTTGAATAATGCAGGCATTCGTTATCTGTTACACTGAAATAGATCTTATATTTATTTACTTAATTTTCTACTCTGAAATTTTATTTTGATTTTACATTTAAAGTGTTTTATGTAATATTTATAGTATTTTCATTTTAGCTGCAGTTTTGAAATAAATTTCAGAACATTGATCAAATTTGTATTTTTTCTTTGCAAGAAAGAAAAGTTAAAACAGCCTTTATGGAAATATATAATTTAGACCTGCTAATATGCTACAATGACACAAAGTTTGGGTGTATTTTTGACAATTATAAAATTGCTTGCAGGTAATTTTTTAAAAGAAAGTATTTGCTTTTGCTTCATATTCTAAACATTTTGGCCAGTTAGATCCTTTTGTAAACATAATGCGATACTTTAAATATGAGCACCTCTGTTTAGGCAGGTGTTTCGGATAAAGTGGAGTTTGATATGCTTTAAAGCAATGAATAAATAACTGTGATTAAAATATTGGATTAAATCTACAGAGGAAGGATAACAGGCTCACAGCAAAACCGGAGGAGGTGTAGAAATTTCCATCAAACGCTAGCTGTGCTCTATAAGCTTAATGAAAACAATGTCTTATGATCTGAGGAAACCCAACTTGAACTTTTGAGCAATAATTCCAGATGCTATGTTTAGCATTATAACGAAGTTGCACATTACTGAAAAGAACAAATATGCAAAGGAACCATTGTAAGCAGTTATCAGACAAAAAAACTCATGATTTGGGTTTATTTACTTAGGACTTACATCTCTTGTATTTAAACACCACCGTGTTAAGAATAAGTAATTAAGAGTCTTTATTCGCATTATGGAGACATAATGAAATGTTGATGAGAAACTAACTCAGAATGCTTATATTGTGATGACACTTATAGGAAAATAAGTTCACTCTAGTCATAGCCTGATGTTAGAGGGGTTTAATATAAATTTAGATCAGATTTGGAAACCAACAATATACAACTAGGTCTCTTGACAAACTGAGGTTTAAGCAGCCTTTCTCATTATGTGGTTTATTTTCTAGGGTTTTCAGGAAAACCTTTCAACCCTGCTGAACCATTTCTTTTATGAAGCAAACATTATTAATGCAAATTAACTGAACACATATTTTTTTTATATGATCTTGTTGCCTTTTTTAGTGGCGATCGAAAGATTTTGCGTTTTTCCTGCTTGGCAGTGATTCAGTGAGCAGAAGACGACATACCAGAAAACTGACAAGACTTCTGCTTGAACATGTACTTATGTTCTTAAGTCAGATTTAACACATTAGCAGCATCAGTACAGTATATTATTACTTCTTTTTATTTGAATGCTGTTCTTTTTTAATTGGTTTGGGTGTTTGAAATAGTTAAACATATAAAGCAAATAAGTTTTTTTTTTAATTTGATTTGCACTGGTAAATCCAGTATGTGATACGTGTTTTCCTAGATATCAAAAATATCAACATTCTTTAAAAACCAAACAAATTAACTCCTACTATGTGTAAACAAATATACACACACAAGTAAATGTTTTGTTTTTTCAATCTCAGTGGTATATTATGATAAGCTGTTTTGAAAGAGAGGTTAGTTTATTCAAAAGGTGAATACATTTCTATTCAATAGAGTTGAAATCCTAAAAAAACATGCTCTTTATCGCTTTTTGTAGGTTCTTTATTTCTTTTGAAAGTTTTAGAGTTTGTAAAAACCTTGACCCCTGTGGTTTCTTATTCTTGCACCATAAGCTGTCTCCAGAAGACACACATGTTCAAATTTGGATGTGGGGCCACTCGGGGACAAGGTATGGTAAGCCTCGGTAGGCACAGCTGTAGTGCTAAGTCATTACTGCCCCTCTGGTGCGTCAGAAGAAAAGTGCCGCTCCCGCCACATGGCCAGCTTGTTTCGAACCACACACTGTCCTGCAGCCCTGGCAGCGCCAGGCAGCACCACTCACAGTTTGCACTTGTCTCACATGTGGTAGAGGAAAACAGAAGTGTTGCAGGATACCTATGGGACTTTGGTAGGGACTGACAGGGTCAGCGGGAAGGATGGGTTGGCTGTGGAGGTTAAACCAAGGTGGTGGTGGTGGTGGGGGGGCTCTGTTCTTTTCTTCTCTTATCCTCCGACTGACCATTCTTTTTCCCATCCCACCCCTCCTCCTCCACTGCTTCCCTGTATTTCCTTTTGTGGACCGTGCACCTGCAGTCCTTGAGTCTAAGCAATAAAGCTGAAGGATTTGTCTACTGGAGGTTGGAAGAAAAAGTGTGTGTGTGGATGGGTGGGTGGGTGTTGGTGGCGGGGTTATAGGAGACAAAAAAGCAACAGGTTTAAACTGTGACTGCTGGCTATGTTGCCATTCTATATTCTTACTGTTGGTCTTGATAAGACGCCATTTGATATCTTAAGAGTAAAACTTCACAGTTAGGAGTCCAGATTTACTCTCTGTTTAGGATTCAGTTTAATTAAACAATTTCATCATATCCACTTATTGTATGTTAAAGTGGCCTAATATGTGTAATATCAGCAAATAGCTTCTGGTCTGACGGCTGCAGGAATACCAAAAGATCAACCATTCGACTTACAGTGTATTACATTGAACTTATCTAAGTTTTGCAGTTAATAATGAAATTATTTTTTTGCTTAAGTGTAAGAAATAATATGAAAATGTTCTTGCTTTAAAGGAGAGAAAAAAACATAGTTACAGAGCTAAAAAATAGAACATGTCTAATTTGAAACCATTAGATACTCTGCAACCTCTCTGGAACTTTTACAGACTGGTTCTGCTGCTATTAAAAGTATTGTCTACTTTTCTTAGTGATTTTTGGTTTCAGTTTCTTCTTTATTTCGTAGATTAACCCATTACCCACCAAAACTGAAACTGCTGAGTGGTAAATATTTCTTTTCAACATTTTAAAGATCGAAACCAAATACAGTTTAAAATAACTTTATTTATCCAACCCCATAAAAGGGCATTTCAGTTTGTAGCTCTGAGCCATGCGTTAAAGAGAGATGAAGACGTTTTTGGAGACTTTCTCTGTAATATTAAGCATTTAATTAGTTATAGAGCCATATAAAACTATTCAAACCCCTGACATTATAACCTCAGACTTCAATTGGCCTTTATGCAGAATGCTGTATGTAGCAGAAAAACAACACTGCACATACCTCTAGAAATATTATCCCAACTGTGAACCACGGTGGTGGAAGTATAATTCTATGGATATTATCTTCTTTGACAGAGACAGGAAAGCTGTTTGGAAGCCATAAACACTAGGTAGTCTTAAAAAAAACGTAAGATGCTTTAAAAGTCATGAAATTTGGACAGATGTTCACCTTCCGAGGGTCCAGTCTACCACTCAGGTCAAACGGAGAATCTGTGACATGATATGACACTCTTGTTTGCTGATATTCTCCATTCAGTTTGACAAATTTTGAATCATTTTACAGAGGAAGATGGGTAAAGATTTAGCTCTCTGGATTTTCAAAGTAGTACTCACATTCACTCCTTCAACAGCTCCTTCCCTGCCAGAGTCAGACTGATGGCAAACCTGAACTATGCACAGTATTGAGTGAAAACACAGAACTTTATTTGTAATGCATGTTTTACATATATTCTATGTGTAATTTCATATTTCAAGCTCAATATAAAGTTAATGTTGCACACCTGTGCTGACATTTTTAACCTAACTTTTATCTATGTCTATTCCTCAAAGCCAACTGAAGCATAAATTCTTTTATCCCAATGTTTTGTTAAATATTTAGTGTTGAGCATTTTTATACAGCTTTACTGTGGCTGTAACTCAAAAGTTCAAGTGTTTTAGAAATTGTAAAAGTACATATGGCAAATAAAGATTCTAATTCAGATTTCTTTAACAGTTCTTTAACAGACATTTATGTCACATCCATTGTGTTATTCCCATTCTCTGTGGCATCCATTACAAATTTGCTTATTCAGTAGCAACTTAATCTAGACTTTTTTTCCCAATTTGCCTAAACTTGAGCTGATATGCAGAAGATTTTACAACAATTTCAGTTTCTAGATGTGGAAAACTGGTTTAAACAAATCTCACCCTGTTTTTGTCTGTCCTGTAAAATAGATAAAGTACACTGAAGGTGATGATTTTACCATGATAAAATATAGTTATAAACATTTTTGTGGGACACCATAGTAAAAGTGCTGCTTATGAAATTTGTTATGCATGAGGACTGGGTACTGCTAACAAACTAGAAAGAAAAAATGCATAAATTGTTTGTTATTAAAGGATGTATAGATGAAGTGTACATTTTTGGTAGCGTCTGTTCGTTTCAACACCTGTTGTAATGTTATGTTCAGTCATGTAGAACTTTTCTGTCACCAGTTGCATGCCAGACCCCCCACATTGTAAATCGGTGCAAAGGGAAAAAAGATTCAGCTCTTTCAGGGAGCGACCATGAAGGCAGAGGAAATCACTCTAAACGGTCTTAATTCTGCCATTAGACGAGAGCGAGCGCTGTGGGGATTGGCTGGCCCTGCGCTCCATATTCACAGAAGCAGGATGAGGCTGAGAAGCCCGCTGAGAAAATGGTGTCGTAATCAGGAGCTAGCAGTTCTGCCTGATCAGGTACACTAGCCCCTCTTCTCGTTTCTTCACCCCCCACCCCTGTATTTTTTCTCTCCAAACCTTGTCCTGTAAGGAGATCCTAATAAGTTTGCTGTGTGCTTTGCTCTTCTTATAAGAAGGCCTGGCAGGAAGGAACAGAGACAAGGCCTTAAAGTTTCAGGGAGGTGATATCTGTTTAATCTCTAGGTATAGGGAACTAAGATGGTGGGATGATGGGTGCTTGTTTTTTTTTTGTTTTTTTTGTTCCCACATTTGATTATTCAGGTTGGCTGAACTACATTCTAAACCCATAAAATTCGTATCCCCTCTGGGGATCCATTTGCATATATTTCAGAGCCCCCTCCCTCCCATCCCAATTCCCCCCTTTTATTTCTCAGAAAGTGAAAGAGAGGGTGAAGCAACCAGGCCTGTCTAGGCTTTAAGATGTCACCGTGGTGTGAAATATGGGCGAACAAGCAGGGTCTTTGAAACTCAAACTAACCCCCCACCTGCCTCTAAGCTTCTGCCCCACACACACACATCCACACCCACACACACACCTCCTCTCATACTCAAATAGTTACTTCCTTATACTGGAATTAAACCTTAGGTCTGTGCAAACTCATGCAAGCCCTTCAGCTCCGATCTAATTTGAAGCAGTAATAAATTATTGTTCATCTACTTTGTATATTACACTCTATTGCTTTGTAGAAATGTCTTTTTTCTATCATTTCTGTAAATCCATGTTCTGGCAATGTACTATATTCCATTACGTGCCAAAATAAAAGAATTCACTAAAGGTAAATAACTGAGGCCAGGAAGAGTACCTAATCTCTGATAAACAAAGCAGCAAAGCCTTGCCCTGTAACTATGCCAGATTCACTCTTACCGTTGACGATGTAGGGGGATTATTTTTCAGACAGAAATGATCTAAAGCCAAGTCTTAAAATTCCATTTAGGATGTGTGCCCAGCAGCAGCTAAAAGAAGGGAACACACATGTAGCTGTACGGGCAGACAAGCGAGCCAATGAAGGCTGGGCTCTGCATTTTCAGTCAGCCATAAGAGACACCTGTTCATTTGTTTGGCTGGTAGGGTCAATTTTTTTTTCACTGTGCCAACAAGCCCACTGGCTCTACTTTTACTGCCCATCTGTACAGATGGATGAAGTTGGTTTTTGAAGAGACGAAGAGCAGGGGGTGGTGGTTGGTACTTGATGGCATTTTGGTCACATGGGGTGAGTTGCTGTCATCCTTTAACCTTCCCCCCTGGACCCCTTTTCCTCTCCCTCCCGTGCCCACTCCCTAGTGCACAGGCAGAATGCAGTGTCAGGAGGGTGAGCACTGAGCGCCCATTGTGTGTGCTAACCAAAGCGGAATGCCCGGGTGACAAAAGGGGGAGGAGTGGGCTCAAGGCACACAAAGCCAGGGGGAGGAGAGGGGAGGTGAAGGGGATGGGGGTGAGGGGGTGGTGGTGGGGGGTTGAAAGAAGAGAGGGGGTGATCTGCTGGGGGCTAAATAGGCCCAGTCAGCCCCCAAAACTTTAGGTACCCTAAAAATCTTACCTCTCCTCCCCCGTTGCCTCCTCCTCTTAAACAGAGTTTCCTCCCTTAGCATTAAGGTGTACAGTACAAATTCTGCCTGTCCATTCCCAGCAGAATGAAAAAAAAAACCCAATGACAATGAAACCTTCAAGCTATTAAGTGTTATGAGTCATCCAGAGATCCCAAACAGGATCCATTAGATAACAGTAGTCATGGTTTCCAGTCTTTCGTTAGTCAGAATTGTCCTAAAATGTGTCACTGCCAGGACTCTGCCAGGACTCTGCCAGGACTGTGTGATGTTTCCTGAAAAAGATTTGCCACACAGAAAACTTGACTGCAAACTTTTCAGGTTAAAAAAATAAATCAACTGCTGTTTAAATAAGTAAATCTCCCCTTAGTGTTGGTCAGCATTCACATCGCACATACCCCTTTCATTCCCTTACATGACCCTAACTACCTATCTCTGTTTTTAGCCTGTCAGTATGAGAAAGCAGGGGGCACATGTACGTACTTGTACTTGCCTGTCTATTACAGAGGCTGGAAGAGACTCGTCTGGGTAGTATTGCTCGTCACTACCCAGTCCTCAGCTCTCACAAAGCAACCACCTTAAAATGAAAGAAACTAAGCTTAATTTTTTCCCTATTTTTTAATACCACTATTGTTTGCAAGTAGAAGCAGATCTAATCGGGTTATTTGTTGCTTTCCCTAACATCTGACAATATAAATTTCCCACAAATGTCCAAAATATCTCAGGAAATGAAACACTTATAATAATAAAAAACATTTTTTTGTCTGATTCTATACATCAAGCAGTGGAGTATATGTGTTTGGCCAATCCACATTATTTAGGATTACCACTAGGCTAGAGATGTGGGGTGCATCCCTGTTAGGACAACTGACTGAGGAAGGAGATACTCAGTTCATGCACTTGTTGGAAACAATGTGTTTATCCCACACTAGAACCATTTGTCCAGGCTGTTTGGGGCAAATGGTTCTAATTTCAATATAGGCTTAAAATGATTTATTTATGCCTTCTACACGGACATGGGTCTACTGAACAAATTTCTTGTTTTGATCGGGTCCTTTCTAGACAAAGTGGCGGCAAAACTGACAACATTTGTAACCTGCTCTCGGAGTAAGAAAGATTGAAAGTTTGTGGTGACTCCGTTTGTGTAGCCAAAACTGCTTAACCAGCAACAAAATGTAAGATTTGCATATTCAAGCTAATGCTCTACTTGCCTTTTCCTTGTCATGCATTTACAAACACAGACGACACCAGCGGACATCAGGGTAGTTGCACCGACCTCTTCTTCACCAGTTCTGTGGTATTATCTGCTTTCATCTTTGCATTCAGACCTCTGTGTAGACACCCACCCTCTTTTACCTTATGTGGTTCATCCACAATGGAATCAGCAGCCAAGACTAGTGATACATACTTTATCACCAGCAGAAAACCAACTCAGACTGGACATGCCTGGTGCTTCCCAACTTGAACTATTTAGCCAGGCTGAACATTCTTTGTCCGTCCCAAGAAAGAACCAATGAACCTGGCTTGAGACTCCTGTTTCATCACCACTGGAACCACTGCCACAAGATTAGAATGTATGGTTCATCCTTATTAAAACCAAGGAGATAGTGGTGGGGATGCTCAGCCCCCTCACATTAGAGCCAAAAACTCAGGCCAGATATGGATCAAAGTCTGGAGTTGCTTGGTTCATCTTTACTAAGTACCACTGAACCACATTGGCAATGCTTGGTATAACTGCAACAAGCATCACTGATTCAAGTAGAAATGGTTGTTTTTTTAATCAAATGCTACTCACTTCAAATGTCAATGTGCATGATGATACGCCGGATCGGAAAGATTTATTATTTACTTTTAATAATATAAATAAAAAGATTAAAAGTTAATTTAATGGTTTCAGTTTCATTTATTAATTTTCTTTTACTTTTACATGTATATGGAGCACATCAAAGTATGTGCTCCTAAGCTTTATCTCTGAGAATAAGAGCTGTCCTCACTACTTATTTCATTGATGCAGACATCAGCCCTCCCCTAATGCACTGACATGCATTGCTCCAGGGCAAAGGTAGTTTCCAGGTTTATCTGGGTTTATAGGAAGTAGCTTGCTAAATAGTTTTGGTTTATTTGTTGTTAGTGAAATGCATAGGGTCAAATGCAAGCCTTGAGGGCAGGCTTTGAAGAGCAAGTAAACCGGGAAAGGATTGACCCAAGTGACTTTATGACTATCAGCTTTTTTAAAGGTATACTGGTGGTGTTATTGGATGTCTGCATAATTTGAGCATGCATTTACACACATTAGTGCACGGACATCAGGTGAGTATAAGATGCTGCTGTTAAAATCTCTCCATCAGCGCTTACTTGGGCAACCGCCATCATTCTTGAGTTGTAATTCACCCCGCTGCAATCAGGTTCCTGATCTGGGCTTCTGTGAGACCTCTCCACTCCAGATGATTCTTCTCCTGATTGGTCTAACTGGACTCCTGTCTGCGGCAGCAGATTAGCATGAATTGTTTTTTCTTCAGAGGCTCACAGATCGAGCCTTGTTAGCATTCACACCTTCAGATCCAAAGCTCCTAGAGGGCTTGAAAAAGCAGAGCGAAACTAAACTTAGCAGATGATTTCTACTTTCAGTAAAGAAAAAGGAAACAAAAAGATTAACTTCTGTAGCATTGTTTTTTCTGTCTGATACTCTAAATTATTGTAATATGATAAAATGTAAAAAATCTAAAAAAAAGGGAGAGGGGACAGCTTTTCAACACTTTCAGAATTTATTAAAACAGCCTATTAGATGGATTTGTTTAATAATAACATAGGGACTTAGAACACCCTCAACTTTTATCTCACACCTATTTGCACCCTGGTGAAGATTTTCATCTAGTAGTCTTATCTCACATACAAGAAGAAGAAAAACAACCTTTAATTCAAATAAAGGTTGCTTTTTTAATTGAATTGGCTAAAATGAGGTTACCAGTGAGCCGAGGCATTTACTGACTTTGTTTGAAAACAGTGCTCAAATTCCTGGCTTTATTCGGTGTGAAGTCCTAATTTTTCTTCATTTATTTCTGATTCTCTTGCTCCCCTGTACTGTCAAGCTTGTCGCAAAGGTGTACTCTGCAAGGCCCACAAAAAGTTTTCTTATTCTTAAAGTGGCAAGAACAACAAAAAGGTTTGTTTTGTCTTTAAGTATTCATACTACACGAGAAGCTAAGCTACAAAACTCAAAGAAAGTTCCTTTCACTGCAGCTTGTATCAGACTTGCAAAATAAAACACGACGACAGCCTTTTTATGGATTGTGTGTGTGTGTGTGGGAGGGGGGGAGCAAAAGACTTCATATTACTTAAAAAACATACAAATAGTTATGTTTTCTCACCACATCTACCAGCTGATCCTTGAGCTTCTTTTATATAACAGATCTTTGTAAGTATTTTAAAACTTGAAATAATTCCTAACCTGAAAGCAAAAGGCCAATTTCAGCTTTCCCAGCTTAACAAAACCCATCAAAATCCTAAACAATTGGATTTTTTTTTTGTTTTTCTTTTCTTGGGTCAAGAGGAAGCAGTGAGAAGCCTTAAAACAGGGCTCCAAGAATCAAATGACATTTGTTCTTGCAGCTATGAGAATGAGTAAAAGCTGTTTGCTCCTTGTGTAGTATGTGACAAGCTTTACCGTTTGTAACTTTGTCATTACTATGTATGAACAGCAATAGGCAAGAACCTAGCCTTTATGATACCAGCCTCTGCTCTGACCAGAGATAAATTGATAGAAAGTCGGGAATTGCAGCTTTGCCTCAACTTAACTCAGTGATAACCTCATAATTTGAAGTCATCTTTGTTGTGTCGCCCTACTTTTAGTATGTAGATTCTATGCAATCTAACCAACCAATAGACAGAGCTTGTCCCCTTAAAACCACATCATCCTCATTTGCATAATTATACATAAATAGATAAAATTGAAGAACTAAATAGAGTTAGAAAATACAAAGGAAGAATAAGGCAGACAAAAATAATACAGCATATACAGAAATAAATACATTAAGAAAAAAAGGTATATAAAAAAGGTTTGAAATTAAATGATTATAAAAAGACAAAAGGGATTTATTACAAAGGTGACTAAAGAATCCAGTTAAAGTTTTTTGTTTTAATTTACTATTATAAATTTATTACTGTATTTTTGTGCATATAATTTTATGACTTTTTCAGTTTACCGACAGGCAAGTCAAAAAAAAAAAAGTGTTCATTCTAGAAGTTCTCAAAGACATTAGACAAGTATAAAGGTTCCCCTTCCAACAGCAAACATTTGTACCTAGAGCTAAGTCTGAACAACTCTCCTAACGGATGAGTTAGACTGA
The DNA here is from genome assembly GCA_034780135.1 of Jordanella pulchra. NCBI lineage: Eukaryota > Metazoa > Chordata > Actinopteri > Cyprinodontiformes > Cyprinodontidae > Jordanella > Jordanella pulchra. The sequence goes on along the minus strand of JAUZNJ010029459.1, from coordinate 37,241 downwards.
GTGTAGAGGTCTAATGTATTTATGCCCGCCGTTTTTTACTGTTTGTGCCTCATACAAACTACCCAGTTTGGGACTTTTGTCTCTTGTTACCTGATTGTGCAATATTTTTTATAACATATTGCTTGAGTGACCCTGGAAGAAAGGTGGGGATGCCTGCAAGTCGATTTATATCTACAGGCCTTTTTATGACTCATTTATTATGCCATAATTACTGAAAAAAAAAAATTAAGATGATTTGTTTTGATGCATGCCTATTATAACAGGAGCGTTATATTCTCTGTAATGACACCTACTGTTTAAGAGATGGATTGTCACCATTACATAAAAAAAAAAATCATTATCTTATTAAACCCTGTCTTTAGATCGACATGTGCCCATAATGGGGTTTTCAAGTGGCATTTGGTGCAAACCACATATTTGAAAATGTGATCAAGATTTTTTGAGTCCTGCCTGTCTTTGGCTCCTGAGTCAAAAACTAAACGCAGTGAAAATAGCCCTTCATTTTTGCCGCATTTTTATAGGAATATAAAAAATATCAGAGCAATATCAGAGCATCAGAGGTTACATTATTCTGACACACAGTATGAAATGAAGTTTGAATTTCATATAGCATTTTGGTCAACAAAAAGTGCTTAAATGAAGTCATCAGCTACATGTTTGGCTTACAGGGAGCCTGATGTCATCTCAAAACTTTTACAATTGACTTCATTTTCTTACTTCAACACCTTCAACTCAAGTATAAGTGGAGAGCAGCCAATGCAGAAGTTAACTACGAAACTACTTAAGTACTGAGCAACTGATTATAATATCTGATTTATTGTTTTGGAATGCAATCAGACAGGCAGCAATAAAAATGTCCAAATAACAATAAAAAGTGTGTAAAAATGCAATTACGGCACAAACACATTGATGATTAGGTTACATTTTTTCACAACATAAGGCTTTTAAAACCTATATTACGCAGGCTTAGCAGAGAAAAAAATAAAACAAAAGAGGCTTGTGTAAATGAGAGAGGTTTTAACTCAGCGAACAGATCAGAAATGGGTAGAGAATACTAAAATGTGTCCTCAAATGAGAGTCGTGTTAATTCAAAATGTAATTACCGTAGTCCAGGTGAAAGCAAATGTGAGAACAAATGAGAATTCATTCATTCCATTTGTAAGGAGAAGTTAAAAAGTTTTTGTAGGAGGAATATAGTGTAAAAAAATTACTCAAGTATAGAGGAAGGTAGAGGTTGGTAATTTGTTACTACCTACCTCTGGTCAGATCTTCCTCCCAGAAATAGTTACAGTCCCACTAGCTTCCAATTACCCCATTTTATATCCTACAGGCTTGCTAAATCTTGGAGTGCACTCAAGTTTTACACAACTGCTGTCACTTAGTTGCCAATCAGATGCTAGTTATGCACCGGAGACCTTTACCCACCTGGCTGCACATAAAGGTCAAAGCAAGACTGAATTCAAAAAGGGAATATTGGAGTTGATAGTGGCACATGTTTGGGCTGGGCGCTGCTTATCCAACTGGTATTGCTAATTCCATAGAAAAACAATCTCTACAGGTTGTACCTTGTAAAAAAAAAGTGACTAATAGGGTTTTGCAAGCTGAAACAGCATTTTTAAAGTTACTGTAAAGAGTATATTGGGTACTTCACAGATAATTCTCTTTCCATGACAGACTGATTTATCATCAATGACTTATAATACAAGAACATCAGGCAATTATAATTAAAATATGAAGATATTCTGGATTACTAAAACACTAGTATTGTATAACTATCCAAGTTTTGTTATAAAGATATTTCCATGCGTCATGAAAGGCTGATGACATCAGAGTTATTTTAGGCTCTGTGCCTTCAGTCATCAGCAGCACAGTGAAACTTATGTTTACTTCATTAAAGCTGTACCAAGTACCTATTTCTTGATGGCAGGTTGAATAGTTTGGTACCGGATATGTACGACAGCAATGCATCAGATTGAATACGTTTGTTCTGGCCATAATGGTGTTCTCTTAGTCTAATCTTTTGGGTTACTTCCTGACACTCAAACCTCACAAATCTGAAACCCTTTCTGTCTTTTAAAACCCTTTTTATGCAAATATAATCCCTTTACATGTCCAGCATGTACAGTTAGTCAAACTGCATTACCCCTTACAGAAACAGAGAGCTAGCGCAGGTGTGTTTATTCAACAACACAAAGGAAGCATCATTTACTCAACTTTTACCTTCTGCTTTTTATGCAGAATGCTGATGAGCTTAACTCACGATGCAAAAATAGCAGTTATTTTAAAAAGAAATGTAGCCTGTAGTGATAATTTGATGTTGAAAACTAAAATCTGCATACACCAAAACATATACATTTGTTTTCTGACATTAAATCAGACAAATAAGTTGCTTTAAATTAAAATTCAAAATGTATTTGTTTAAAGTTGCCTTTGACTGAGCTGTATTAGTTAAACTTGCAGTCCAATTCTTTTTTATTTTATTTTATTATCCATCAATTTGTTATTCATTTTTTGTAATTCTCCTAACACTTTAATTATTATTTTTTATTCTAATGAAGTATTTGATGAAATCAAATACTTAATTATCATTTTGCCACTAAAATATTCTTTTATCTCTGTGTTTTCCTATTATAGTTTTTACATGTACAGAACTCAAATTGTCTTGTACTGAAATGTGCCGTATAAATAAACTTGCCTTTCCAGCTGTTAGCAATACCATATTTAAGTATTTAAGCAAAATGAAAAAAACAGAAAAACAATCCTTACAGCTTGCATATGGTAGAAAAAGTGACTAACAACGTTTTCATACAATAATAATAATAAATAATAATACCAGAGTTAATTATTTAAGCTAAATGTCAGAAAAATGAGAGGGAGAATATGTATTTTTTATCTTTCTTAAAATTAAGAAATGTCTATAATATCTCGCAGACTTGCTTTTCAATCTATGTGACTTGGTTGAAATAATGTGTGTGTATTTTCAAAATCATCTCATAATAGTTTGTGGAGTTTTAGCCTATCCCTCCCCACAGATCTGCTGTAACATTGTCAGGTTTGAAGGTGACCAGTACTCACAAACTCATTTTCAGCTCTGTCCACAAATCTTCTAGTGGGCTGGGGGAGACCAGAGTTTTTGATTCCCAACATTTTTGTTAAAAACTTGTTTGTCTCCCTAAGACCCATTTGTGCCCAAGCCTAAATTTTTATTTGTTCCATCTTGAAATGTTGCTTGAGTATTTTTACCAAATGTTTTTTTTTTCCTGATGAGTCCATCTGCTGTGTGAAGTGCACCGTAGCACCCCCTATAGCATAATGAAAAAAATTGTGCACCTAACAATTGTGATGGTCTTTTCTTTCTTAAAAATGACCAAATAAATATCTTCAAAAATCAAAGTCGTTGCCCTTGTTTGCATCTCCAATATAAAATAAGGATATTTTCCTCCTCACAGTGAGGCTCATGACTGTGAAAATCTTGTTTCACTGTGGATAAGGATCCTTGGGTGGATTTGCACATTTTACAACACAACCAAAAAGAACTCATAGAGGTCCATGGTTCTTTTTCTGATGTCTTGGTTGATTGTTTAGAATTTATTTTTTATGTAAAGAAATAGTGTCTTTGAATTAACCTACCAGAAGCTTCTACAAGCCAAGGTATCCCTTCATCTGCTTTCCCAAATCGTTTAGAGGTACTCTAATCTCAGTGTGTGAAAGTGTCTAAAACGATTATAAAACTTTTCTGAAGAAATTGCAGTTTCAAATTTTTTCTGGCATTTAGAAAACTATAATACAGTATAAATCCTATATTTTTTAGATTGGCTGCAGTAAAGAAGAGATGTTATGTAGAGATGATTAGAGATAATTTATGTCTCACTAAGAAAGTTATGAATCAGATAAATTTCCCTAAGTGGAATTTCACAAGCTAAGGAGGAGAAAAGAGGGAGAGACAAGACAGAATAGCTTCAGGTGTACATATGTCAGAGAATCCCACCTCATATGTCTGAGCAACAGTTCCGAGTAGAATGTAAGGGTGATTTTGTTGATTTACAACCTGTTCCTCTGGCTGCTTCTGTTACCTTATACTCACCATATACTTTTTAACACAGCTGCAGTAGACCTTTAAAATTTTAGCCTAATCAGGAAGGGGACGGCTGTGATTTGATCAGTTCACCCTTTTGGTGTTGTGTAAAGCCTTGTTTCGTTTGTGACAGTGGGGTAATGTGGAGTTTCTCTGGGCTAAGCCTGCACTCATATGTGTGTGCAGTTCTCTCTTGGAGTAATGAATTATGTATGTCTTTGCCTAGAATGTGTTTAGCATTGGAAGGTGGGGCAAAGGGCTTAAGAAGTTGATGGTCAAGATGGGGGCAGGACAGGGTGTTTGTGAGGACCGCATCTCCCAGGGGGCCTGGATGAGCCAGAAACCTGAGCTCCAGTCTGTTAAGACAGGGGTGGGAACACGTGAGACTCTGGCACATGGTGGCTAAGGTTACCTTCCCTTACTCTGAACTTTTGGCCCAGGTGGCAAAACCTCCCCACCCAGAATCACTCCTGTCTTGCTCCACCTTCCTCCATTTTCTTCTCCTAGTGTAGCAGGTTATATTTAATTTCATGGTACTCGTATATATTTTATGTTAATGTTTCACTGTGGTTCGAGACTAATGAACTCCAAATTGCTTAATGTTTAAGTGATTATGTATTTGCTGTCTGCCTCTTCAGACAAAAGCCTGGCTGGGCCCCTGCGTCCCTCTATCCACAGGTCTGCAGGTACACTAGTTCAACCAACCAGCCAGGCAAACCTGACTTTCAGGTCTCCCACTCACACTCATTGGATGGCTCTCCTCTCACCTGTGCAAATATGAAAGCGGGAGGAAAATATAGCGAGGGGAGGGAGGGTGGGGGAGAGTGAAATGGAAAGATATCCCGGTCTTTGGTTGCAGGGTGGGGCGCAGAAAAGAATACAGCACAGCTGAGCAAACCTTCAGCGCCATAGGACTTCACCTGTGTGCTCTCAACTTTTCTTCTGTCTGTTTTTCCCTTAATCCATTCTTTCTTTCTATAACTGGCCCGACAGCAATAGAGAGCAAAGGCGTTCTTTTATAGCTGCTGAATAGAGATTTCCTTTGAGGTTATAGAGTTGATACACTCCGTAATGCCACTTTTATGCGATGGTCACAATGGACAGTGATTTACTTTCTGCCTCAGGGGACACATCCTCTCTTTAGAAGTCCTTCCGTGTAAGCGTAGACATTAGCTGGATATTATAGAGGAAATCCTTTTATCTAACAGTATCCTGAGTGGAGTCAACAAAATTTAAAATGAACTCCATAATGGCTGTCATTGAAAATAAACAGAACTGAAGACCCATGAGTTCAGCATGTAAAGCTAAATGCATTTATTTAGTTTTTGTTATTATTTCAAATGTATTTAAATCATCCAAGGTTGATTGGTGACAGATTTGTGCACAAAGCATAACGAGAATTTGTAGAATCACCAGTCTGATAAATTAAAGATTTTTTTTCTTCTTTTTTTTCTAGTGGAATGACACCAATGAAATAAAAAGAACTGGGTGCACTTTTATTTAAGAATGGTCAGGGTCAATATTATACATTCAGTCGGAATATAATGGATGCAACCTTTGAGACTTTTTATTATAGCTTGACCTGTTTACCTTTTTCAAAGAGAATATAAAGTCCCCCATCTTTGTAATTCCATCCACTTTGTGCAATGGCTAAAGGTTACCATAGCTGACACAATCACGGACAAGACTGCTGACTTGACAGTTGTCCAGTAAAGTCACTCACACCTTCCATAAGGAAGGCAAAAATAAAAGAGGTGGGCTGTTAACAAAGTCCCGTATGCACGCATATGAACAGAATGTTAAGTTAAAGTAAAACTGTTTTGATAAAAGGAGCATAAGCAACATTAATTTTCACACCATGTCATTTTCTGGTGTCCACTGTTTTATCAAGGCCAAAGGATAAATTTAAAGCCCTTCATGATTCCCTCTACTTGCAAGCAGGACTTGGTACATTGAAATACCTATTAATGATCTCTAAACTGTAATCATTAATATAAGCACACATAAACACATAAAATATATCACCTTGTATGTGATAAAAATATAGGATTTTAATATTTCAACTGAATTGTATAAATAACGATGACAAATGATTAATTTCTGTTAATGGTGAGTGTATTTTAAGTTCTCAATCAGCAGTTAGTTTGCAATTTTTAATAAAGAAAATAAGTTGACTATTTCCTTTAGTTTCAACCAAAATTAACCAGATTAATCACAAAAAATATTAATGCAGAAGCAATATATTATCTTAATACAGCTGCATGAGATGATTTGCTGCTCTGAGGACTTTTGTTGGTTATATTTAATTGCAGCAGTGGGGCAACTTTCAGCTTATGTACCCGTTAAATGAGGGATCTAAGTACTTCTCATTACAATGATATCTAATAAAGTGACACCTAAAACCAACTAATCCCAGGAAGCTCAAATCATGATAAAAAGCCAAATTGTGTGGACAGCTGTAGGAGAGACAAACTATATGAGCACCGCAAATAGACTTTAAACGCATTCCTGGAATGCGTGACTACTGAAATACAATGAATTCATCAGCCGCGATTCGCCTGGCTGACATGGCGAAGCAAAAACAAGTCTGCCTCACATGCCTGCTGCCTGTTCTTTGGTGGAAAAGATGTACAGATATAAATCAGAACTCAAAACATGAAGAAAAGAACATAATAAAGTGTAACAAGTGGAAACAGTGACCACCCAGTGAGACGCAAACAACAAATAAAGGTGCAGAAATATTTAACTAGAGATTATAGTTTGTTTATCCTGATGACATGAAACTGAGATGTGTTTTGGGCTACACTGATAGGCTTACTCAGTGATTGTGGAGTAAATCCAGAGACTGCGTTAATTTGCTCAAACAGTGTTGGGAGCTTATACTGATGGTCAGGAATAAGTGAAGCTTGTCACATAAAGGCAAGCGGACTCACACCTATTTGCTTTCTGCCTTTTCAGTTTTTCCCCCTCTCTTCTGTGCAGGTTTGGGCCTGAAAGACGTGCCAGACCTGCTGCCAAAGCCTTGGCCTCCACCTCACCCTGCAGACATGGCTGTACACACACGCAAATACGCAAGATCTCAGACAAACTTCAATAAGTACAAGTTGGGATCAATGTGAACGTCTTGTTAGTGTTTTTTTTTTTGTCAGATTGGAAGAGCACTGAACTCCTTTATAGCTCTTCAAAAATATGCAGTTTTACTTTGGCTTTCTTATCATTTCTACACTCGGACTGTCTGGTGATGGAGTTGTCGCGCAGCCTCATACCACATGTGCAGACTTAGTCACAATCAGAGCAACATTCACACGGTTCCTCTAGAGACAAACACAAACACACATCTGATTTGTCAGGCATGCCCTATTTTTAAAACGGTAAACACACCTACTCACATTCTCCCATGCTTGGTTACACCCACTGTAGCCCAGGCCATGCAACGGGTCTGCCCTCATAGCTGAGGATACTCAGCTCGACTATAAGGGAGAAAATTATTCAGGTGAGGTAAATCTCGACACCTGAAACTCACCATCTTTTTAAAGCTGTTTTCAATGTTGCCCCCTCACTTAATGCTACTGCACCTACAGATAATTGTACGCTCTGAGCTAGTCTGGTAATTGCATAGCACATACCTGTCCAGGGTGTAAGCACATCTAGTGAACATGGGGCCCCTTTATAGATGGGTACAGTGATGCATTTGCTTTTTTTTCTGTATCAGACTGTCTTTTTAGTCAACTTTATTCTGCTGTGCATTTGTGCCATAGATGCTCATAGCTCATACACATATTTTTCTAAAATCAAAACACAAAATGTTTTAAACCAGCTCTTAAATGCTTAAAATAACACTTGGCAATAAAAGTTAACTGATGACAGTTTAAGCTGTCAGCTGCCTTGTGAATCAGTAGAGATTTTAATCCTGTGGTTATTTTCATGACATCTGTATGAGTCAGGCCGTATGCATGTCTTCGGCCAACTATTACACCTTTCAGCAGGGCATGCTGCAGTTAGGAGCCATTCTAAAAACACAAAACGACTCACTGCGTGATATCATTTACTTTGATAGTATTAGGGAGGTGGATGAAAAGGAAAAAATAGATAACAGTCTTAACAGTAAAAAGTTTAGGACATAAGAGAAAGTGGAAGGAAACAGGCTGAGGGAGAATAAACCAACTAGTATTTACCTGGCTGTTCCAGGGAGAAGCAAAGTGGAATGAGGAGTGGCCACAGAAGGTTGTCACACCAGGTCTGTCTAAAGAAAGCAAAAAAAAAAAAAACAAACAACAAAAAAGAAATCAGGAAAAAGCACAGAGCTTAAAACTATTAGGCTAATTTAACCACATTAGTGTTATTATACACTGCATATTCTGCTAAGTGTGTACAAGTTTATTTAATTTTTTTCTATGTCTCACGCAGCAATAGTTTTTTGACTTCCCTTTTGCTGCCAAAAATAAATTTTTAGATGCTGAGGTGTGGACTCCTTTATACCCCTAAAATGTGTTTTTTGATTGAAAGATGCAGACTAGATTTTGATCCGATGAAACTGGATTCTAGGTCAACAGCCCCTGGAAATATTTAGCCCCGAAAGACTTTGCTAGAAGGTGAAATGTTGTCCAATGAATGGCCCTGGCCCCTGGTTCCATATGATTCTGGCCATCCATGTAATACAAAAAGAAGCTTGATTCCTCAGACTAGGATGCTGTCTTCCATTGTTATTTGGTTCAGTTCTGTTCCTAAGGTGTCCATTTTTGGTGATCATGTGTTGATAGCTCTAAAATGGCCTTGAGAAGCCTTACATCCATTAGCGATATCCCCATCTCTTCTACTTTATAAAGACAATGATGAGGCAACATGAGGCAACATGAGTCTTATCAAACAAATTTAAATTATGTTTTACCCATTTCTGTACTTCTAATACATATTTTTTCAGAACAAAATGCCAAATATATGCCAAATATATACCATGGACTAAGAGGTTAATAGATAATATGTTATCCACCTTTCATGTAGGTGATCATAATGTAATGCCTTAAGGATAAGTCTTGTGAAAAAGTATTTTCCCCTTTATTTTTTTCTCCGACTTAGCAAAGGCATTTTAAGATTAGACAAAGTTTATCTTAATAAATAAAAAATATATATATTTTAAACTATGAATTTATCTCAACCCAACTGGCCCAAGGTGAAAAAAAATGAAAGCCCCATAACCTAAAAACTAGCTGTTCTACACTTGGTGGAAATAAGTGGTTGTAATAACTTATTTTCTTTTAGTTATTTTTATTTAATTTGATCGTATTTTTATATTCTGTGGGTGATATTTCGTTATTGTTAATGTAGTGACTGTCATTTATTACATGTAGGTTTAGGTTTAGGTTAAGGTTGTATTTTCATTGATAGAGAGAATGTTGAATGTTACATTAAGAAAGTGATGCATTTGTAGCCTGATCTTGTAGGCTACTACTATGTCTATAATAGTGGATTTAAATAAAAAACATAGCAAAAACAAACTAGAGACTTTCACATCACAGTGGAGGAATTTTCTCATACCTTAGCATTTCAATCAGATCAAAGACTTGCCTTTAAATCGATTAAAACAAATGTTTTGATCCCTTCATAGGTAGACCTGCTAGTGAGTGCTAATGTCCTTAAGTTAGAGGTCACCCACTCATGGTGCATCTTCCTTTAAGAGTTCTGTTAGCCGAATTATTGTTAACCAATTTGCTATATGCCCAACTCAACTGCTTCCTGAACTTTTGACACTTCCTTTGTTTTCTTTCTTTCATTACTGGATGGATTAATTATTCCAGGTGTGTATGATCTCAGTCACTACTGTGATGCTGGCCAGACACACCTAGATTAATTAGTCTGTCCAATAAGGAAAGACAGTAAGCAAAGGAGCTGGCTGGATTTCAGGAAGTAGTGAAGATGGGCCTGAAACAAATTCCAACAATGATGACAAGTCATTCAGGTACGGAAGCATTTAAGTGTCCTTGGACCATCATAGAACCACCACTATGTTTCACTGTCAGAATTTTCCTTTTTGAAAAGCTAAAGGTATCAAACTAGATGTAACAGGATCCTTTCCAACATCTGTGAAGATAATCAGTCATATAAGTACTGGTCAAGCTTGGAAAGTTCAGTTTAAGGAACTGAAGTTTTAGAAAACTTCATGTCCAGCTGCCTAAACTGATCTTTCCAATCATCAGTCAAGAAAACTTTCTCTCAAAATTATTTATCAAGGGATAAGCAAGTTCTTGATCGGGAAAAGTTAGATGGGAATCATTTTGCTCAGCAGTGGTTTTTGCCTTTGAACATCCATCTGACAACTACTCCAAGCTGTCAGGAAGGTTCTGTTTAAGGGAGTTTTTAAATCTTCAGGACAGTCGGTATCCAGGCCTGGTTACAGTTTAAACCTAAAGTATAGTTATTTCCAACTAATTTAGTTGAGGGTAATTATACTTTAACATTAAGACATGTTTGTTTGTATAGTTTCTCCCCTGTAATAAATCATATTTTGTAAAAACTGCATTTTGTATTTACCAATATTACCTTTGGCTGATTCATTTTAGTTACCAACTGGAAAAAGAGTCCAATTTGCTGATTACAGATCTACATGGCTATGTGTCAGCTTGGCTGCTGCCATCAAGAACTTACATTACAGATGAAAGAGTTGGGTCTGCTTCTTAGTGTTTTATCCTGTTTCTCTCCTAGATATAGCTATGTGCTTAGCTTTTACTGTTATTGATTTTATGCGCTCTTGCTCGTCCTTTTTGACATGAAAACCAGCTCTTAGCACATCTCTTCTCTTTACTAGACATAGCCACCAATGGAGCTAGTTTACCATTACCCTTTCTAACAAAGTATTTATGGATAACTTCTTCTATGCTGCTATTGTGTATCTGCTTCTCTCTTCTTGAATACCCAGTTAGGTTCTACAGAAGACTGTTCACACTTAGCCTGGTTCTGCTGGAGGTTTCTTCCTGTTAAAAGGGAGTTTTTCCTCTCTGTTGTTGTTACATATATGAGGGGTTGATTCAGCAATGAAACAATGCTAGCAAAAGTCTACTGTTGTTGCATGCTTATCCAGGACGAACGGGTCATGCAAAGTCAATGACCTGCTCCTATCAGCTGAGGTTTCCTTAGAGAACTTTCAACCAATTTGTCTGTGTGGTTTGTTTTAATGTCCCTGTAAAGTGCCTTGACACGAGGGGCTGTGAATTTGCACTTTTTTTAAAAAACTGAGCAGGAATTGGTTTGAAATATATATGCCATATTTATATAACCATTTTGAGGAAATATCTTTTTATACAAACCAATAAATGTGCGTATATCGAGCTTTGATCCCTTCAAAAAACTTTAGAAAAAATGTGTTGCTAGCAATTCTTAGTGAAGGTGGCACTCACTCTAACACAGTTATCTCTAGACATTTGAGGATACAGAATGAAAATAAACATAAAAAATAGAACAGACTTACATATGAGGTTTAAATATACAACAGAGAGATGATTACTAACTGAAAAAACCTATTAAATATAAGCTGGATATCTGTTCTACATGCCCATTGTAGATGGTAGGTCTTTCACCAGCTGGTAGGCGTTGTTGTGTTGTTGTCTTGGTTAGAAGTTGGTTGGTGTCATTACTAACCGTGGGGCCCACAGCTCTTTCATGGTGACAATATCGAGGACTTAACCCTTTAAGTCTTCAGGAAACCTCCTTCCTTCCCTCTAATTCCTCATTACCTTATGGCAGGCTAGCTAAGGCAATGGTTAGAAGGCCTGCAGGGCTGTTCCAGTGAGAAGAGGGGTTTTACACGGTGTGTGTTAACTGTGGTTAGAGCTAGACCACAGGGAGAGCCTTCCAGTCGCCCACGGCTTTAGACAAGGTGTATGACCACAAATGTGTTTCACCATTTGGAGCTTGCATTTTTGATTATATGTGCATGTTTGTAAGTGTGTGGTTTCATGCTGCAGCAAAGAGGCAGCAGCAGAAACCTAAAATAGAAAGAATTCAAACCTGATGGGTTAAAAACCTCTAATCTGCCTCCTCTGCTTCCCTGAGTCAGTTGGATGACAGCTCAGTATTTCGGGACCAGTGTTATATCTCACCTGCTCCGTCAGCCTTGTTGAACTGTTTACAGACTCATCCTTTTAGTCTGCATCAGTGTAACCTAACACCCACCTTCTTTACAGTCATCTGTTTAACTACCTGGCTGTCCAAAGGCTTAACCTGTGTCTTTAAACAAACCCATAAAATCACTGTTGGTTCCCAACACTCCTCAAACAAGAGTTTTCTTTCGTTTTTTTTTTCTCAGATTGGAGCCTGCAGGGGAATCCTTGGAACCCTTTTTGTTTGACAGCTCCTACTAGTGGTAGCAAAGCTGTACTTTCACAGTTAATACTGGGATTAAAATTATCCGTTCTCAGTTTGTCATTAGAAGTAATGATGTAAGATGATTAGACTTGTTTTAAAAGTATTGATTAAAATTTTTATAGACAGGTCAATAAATTATTAATTTTGTTATACATCTTTCGTTTTTTTCCTTTTTTTGCACACCTTGTCTTTAAGAGATGAGGCTCTTTGGATCATTTTGCAGTTTGTGTGACCCACTCTGCTGCATTGTTTCTCCTGCCATAGTGTTTATATATAATTGAGTAATTACCTGTAAAAGACAGCACTCCTGTGGTTCTACCCAGCTGTAATTTTCTCATCTGAATCCCCTGCAGATCAGATATTTTACTTTGGAACAAAAAAAAAGACATCTCTCACTTGGTGTGAGTGAGCTTCTGTTATGCATAACCACCTTTATGCCCTCTCTAAATGGGCCTCACTGGCAGTGAAATCACAGGAAACAAGAGAGAGTCTAAAAGAAATCATTTGACAACTCTGACTAGATGACGGTTGCTTATTCAAAATTGCACAAAATCGCAGGGTGATAATTTGGCATTCCTTTGTGGGTTTCAGAATCCCACAGTGAATGGAAAGTTGTAACAGGCACTTTGTGCTTAGGCTAGTGGCCTCACCCACAATGGCATTTGAAAGACAAACAGCAGTGCGTGCTGCTGGCCTGAGCACCACAGAGGCGAAAGTGCTCATTCTTTTTGACATACGCCGGCCAAAGTTCAGCATAATGCCCATGTCATTACAGTGTAAAGGAGCCTTTGTAAGACAGACCTGTCCCTTTCCTCCTTTACTTAAAGTCTTAAATCTGCTCATCCTCTTTGTTGCTTTTCATCTGCCGTCTTCGTGTAAAACCGCTTGTATAAGCATCACTCTGTATTGTGCAATCACAATATTTTTCTGTTTTTTTGCACCAACTGGAATATCAAGGTTGTTAAAGCAAATAAAGGATATTCACAACTAATTTACATGATACAGAAAACAAGTATAGTGTAAGATTTGGTTTAAAACAATGGATCTCAAAAAGTTTAATTAATGAGAAAAAATAACTGTTCAGTCATTTATCAAATAGTGAGAATTCAAACCTCATCTCACTGCAAAGTATTGTCAATAGATAACTCAAAATATGCATTACATATATGCAAAGTTATTTTCATAAGAAGTAATTAAAAACTGATTAACATGTCCTCTAAGTAAGTACATTCCCTTTTGAAGTCCCTAAACATTTTCCCATATCTCGTCTTCACATTTTCACAATATTCTATGTGGTAGAGCTATGCAAAATGGAAGACAATTGTAAAAGGAGGAATGTTTGAATTATTGAAGCAATTTCGTTTTTTTTTTTTTTAACAAATAAAAAAAATGTTGTTTTAACCCTGCTGAAACAATGTACCAAGGTCCTGCATAGCTAATGGCTGAATGTTTTTCCCCCCATTCTTCTCCTTGATGAAGGTCATAAATATTGGATGATAATCTGCAAAATTCTCTGCTGGACTTAGGCCTGCCTTTGACTAGACCAAATGAACTGACCTTTATCAAAACCATTCTATTACAACTATGGTTTCAGGTTTCAGGTTGTACTGTTGGAAAGATAACTCCCACCCCTGTTTCAAGTCTTTCACTGCCTCTAATAGGTTTTCCTACCCTGACTTCATCCAAATCTCCATCAATACTGTACAATACTACCACAACCATGCTTTACTATGGGGCTTTGAGTGCATAGTTAGAGTTCTGTTTTACCTGACTAAGAACACTATCCCCCACTTGTTTGCTTTCTCCCTATACATCACCTAGTGCAAACTTCTCATGTGTTTTTTCCACATTAGTTTTCGTTTGAAAACTCTTCAATAAAGGCTGGGTAGGGGTAGTGCACGATTAATAGGTGGCCTGATTCTTCTACCTAAGTCAAGAATCTTTGCCATTCCTTTAATATTGCCATGTTAGCTGCTTCTAAAGACTGAAGAGTGCTCTGTGAGATGTTATAAACCTGTATTGTTTTATAATCACAGGCCGCTTTGAACTCCCCTAACCTGTCTGGTGGGTTGATTATTTGAATGATGATGTTTTTTTTTTCTTGTTATTTAATAAAACTTAGGCCGTGATAAGGATCAGTATTTCGGATGAGGCGAAATTAGTCATATTTGACTCCATTTAGCAGGGGTAATTATTTAGAAGTTCTGAAATAAATGCAGATCAGACTTTCTAATTTATCCTTTTCTTAACCATTACAATTATGGACTATTTTCAGGCCTACTTTCTGTTAACCTTTAACAAAAAATCCAATAAAAATACTTTGATGTTTATGGTTGTAGAATAACAAAATGTGAGAAACTGCAAAACTTTGTCTTTTTCCAGCAAATCTCAGTTACTTCTTGGTCCATAAACCTGTATGTTTGCTGCTTTCGTTTCCTCTATATTTTTCTTTTATTTCGTTAGAAATGTACCAGCTTTAAGCTCTCAGGGTCTCAGGTTAGAAAAAAGTAGTACATGCTAGAATATTCAGTTACAGATGCATTTCCATTTGATTGTTCTGAAGGAGGGCGAGTAGAAGTAAGCGATATGAGTTGAGAGGATCATATTAATGTAACTAACACACACCACAATCCCACAGGACTTCCTTCCCATTCCCATTAAAAGCCACACCCAGGATGACAGGTAAGACGAGAGCACCTTTCACAGGGTCAGATTAGAAGAGGTGGGAAAAACAGGTGAGGTTACTCTCTGATTATATTCTGCTAAATATCTCTGGTTTCACAGATTCATTAGCATCTTATTACAATTCTTCTTTCACTTTTGGGAACTTAAATTATGTCTTAATGAAATATGAATTTTAAATGCAGGAAGCGCCTCAAGCATACCATGTAAGTCACTGTTTTTTTTTTGCCTGAGGTTTGGGGGCCTCAGAGGGTTAGTGATATGCTCTGATGTAATATGCCGGATAGGAATCTTTTGTGGCTATGTTATAAATTGTAGTATAATGTGAGTGAATGTGCAGAGAGACGCGCTGAAGCTGAGGTTGGTGTGGAGAGGAGGGGTGGTTGGATCAAGCAGTGTCACTGGAATCCACAGTGTTGTGAGAGCTCCATACCTTTCAGCTTCATTAAACCAATTTCACGCTGAGGTGAGCTAAGAGAGGAAGCTCTGAATCTCAGCGCCGGCAACAATGGTGTATTGAGGGGATGAGGCGAAAGTAAATTAGGTACCACTTCACAGACGGCAAATTAAAATCAGAAAGTTGGATAGGAAAAGTTGAGGGTAGATGATTATGTCTTTATTGTGGCCTCTCCTCAATCTAGAAAGCCCTCCTTTCCTTTTAGCAACCACCTTTGCCCCCACCCCACATACCCAACAAACCCTCTAAGAAAAAATAATGATCTATTTCTTGTCTGGTAATTGGTTTCTATGATGCCCTCGCTCAAAGGCAGGATCTTAAATACCAAGCTGCTCATGACTCTCCTTTCAGTCACTTAATTTGCTTTAGCTTATCAGTAAGATTTCATATCCTGGAAAATCATATAAATTAAACATTAATGTCAGGCTTATTTCAGTGCAATCATTGACCTCCACCTTGCATTGACCCATTTTATGGGGTTTGCCACTATAGTATTTGTCAGACTTAAAGGCTTTAATGCAAACTGTGAGGTTATCATAATTAGTTACAAGTTTTCATGAAGATCTTTTATGGATTTTGGCATCTGAATCTCAGTAGTATTTGAGTATTAAAAAAAAAATACCACCTATTACATTGTTGAGTCATTTTGACTGTTTTAATCACACAAAAAACTGACAAAAATATGTAAAAAAAAGAGAAAAATAGATCATAAAAAATGAGAATTAGCTTTATTTTTCCAAACTTTTACCTTAACCCTCTGCTTAGGTCAGTTTAATTATTTAGCACCAGTTCATAGATTGGTTAGAAAGCAATTGAATTGCCTACAGTCATTGATGTACAAGACATGCTCCTCCTCGATGAGCCTGCAGCGACAACCTTCACTCTAGGCATCTAGGTCTAGGCATCAGAGCTATATATTTTTACTAAAAAATGTTGGGTTTGTGATATCCCAGCCAGATGCTTGTTCAAACCAACACAATCTAAGTTTTGACCCAAGTTTTGGCTTATATGAAGATGTATTAAATAATTTTTTATGGCACTCTGAGCTCCACTAAAGACATATTTTTTGTTTTCTTATGTAGGATTTCATCTAAAGCGGTAAATGTGCACTGTCTTTAAAAACACAATAACTTCTCAATTTCCAGTTGTTTTCAGAGGTACCAAACCTAGAACTTACAGGTCTAGCTCTCCTTGTAGCTAAAATTACACTCTACCACTTTAAGGGGCTACATGGTGCTGCAGTTGGTAGCACTGTTGCATTGCAGCTAGAGGATCCTGGATTTTAATTCTCCTCTGGGATATTTCAGATTGTTTTTGTCTGGTGTGTTTCAAGGAATTGCTGCTACACACAATAAATTTATGAAGATTTAGTTCAATACATACAAGCGACAACAGTTCCATCTGTTTAAACAATGTGAAATGGTAGATGAACACCAACAGAACGTAATCTATTGTTGTCTATGGGTAGGGAAAAGGTGCTTGAGTTAATCAGTTTGATAAACCAACCCATGTTTTTAGTTAGCTGATATTATATGAGGACCTATGGGCCCAAAACAGCCAAATTTTCAACAGGATGAATACTGGCCAAGCAACTAATGTTATCAAATATTAAAATGAAGGTGCATTTCTTATGTATTTTATTGTGAAATTGAAACAAGCTGCCATTAAAAGCTTATTTTTGTGAGTTTAAGCAGTGGGAAAGGGGTATAATTGAGCGCAGAAAACTATTTGGGGTTTGGGTCTTGGGTCAGAGAGCAGATTGACAGTCCAGTAGTACAGGTAGACCAGTGTTTTCTTTCCTTGGTCTGCAAGGGAGATGATGCGCAGTTTTTCAAATGTTTCTATGGTTTAGCAGATCCATCCATCCATCCATCTTCTCCCGCTTAATCCGTCAGGGTCGGTGCCTATCTCTGGCAGACTATTGGTGTAAGGGGTACGTCCCAGGACAGGACGCCAGTCTGTCACAGGGCAACACATAGACACACAACCATGCTCGCACACACTCACATCTAGGGACAATTGAGAGATGTCAATTAACCTAAAAGTCATGTTTTTGGACTGTGGGAGGAAGCCGGAGTACCTGGAGAGAACCCACACATGCACAGGGAGAACATGTAAACTCCATACAGAGATCCCAGGCTGGGATCGAACCCGGAACCTTCTTGCTGCAATGCAACAGTGCTAACCACTGCGCCACAGCCCGCAAGAAACACAATGTACCTTAAAGATTAAAAAACATTGCACTAAACCACCACCTGCCCCAAAGTCCTACACTTCTTACATCTTACACACAGTCTAAGAAAAATATATATTTTTTTATATTACATCAGAATACAGTGAAAATATGGATTTAACTAAACTGACATAAGAGAAAATATCATTACCGGGTTTGAATAACATAGTCTAATCATTCTATTGGACAATGTGACACTTACGTTGAGATTTCTAACACATTAGGGTGTTTTAAAGCTTTCATATTACATATGTTTGACTAAGTGACTTACTTTATGTGGGAATTTCTTATACTGTAATAAAAATATGTGCTTAAAAGGCTAAACATATCATTGACTACAGAAGTTGTTATGACAAAAACTAAGATATTAAGTAAAGGTAATTATAAAGGTACTTAATGGAAGTTGTTAACATAAAAATAATGTATGTGTTTTGATGCAGATTACATTTTTGTTTTTCTTAATTGGATCATTTTTTGCATTGTTTATAAATTGTATGGTAATTTTGGATTTTTTTTAAATGTTATTTTTTTTATTCAATTATGTTTAAATAATCTGAATGATGTAAATTGATTTAGTTTGGTAAATAAAGAGATTTCACTAGAGGTATAATATTACTTAAAATCATTATTCTTAATAGCCATGATAAGCCTATAAAGCAGGAAGGCTTTTGTATTGTGCGATGTAAAGTTTAATTATTAGTGAAATATTGGGTAATGCCTGTGTGAAAGCCTTAATCTGACAGTTCAACAAATCCCCTTGGAACCAGTTATCTGGTAAATGAATCTTTATGTTTTTATATATGGATGTATTTGTCTATATATAATCTAATTTATGCTAAATTCTCCATAGAAAGTGAGCTTTAAAGATTAGCATTATTTATGTTAGGTACTAAAACAAGCTCCATGTGTCGCTAGTGGGGTCACTCTGGGAGCCACGCAGGCCCCACACAATGCCAAGGCACCAATGTGGCTTTTACTGGGCCTCGCACTGCTGCCTTTACGAGAGGCAGACAGACGGATCCCCTTCACGCCATAAAGCCATCAACAAGGGAAACAAAGAGGGCAGGTGCTGAGAACTGCATTGAGTGCTCACCTGCACACAGCAGGGGAATATAGTGCGTCCAGCCATGCCAAGAGGCCCTCCACATTCACATCCCCACTCACCAGGCTCTAATGGGCTAAGATGGCAAGCCAAAGAGAAATTATTTCTCTTTCTAGACTGAAGGGAATCATCAGTCGATGCCGTTGAATATGACGGTAAATGTATGCAACGTTTTAGTTGAAAAAAAACTTGGCTTCTGCCCTATCTAAAACAGGCTGTAACAAAGTGCTGCTAAACTGTGTAATTATCAACATTTGATAGGTAACAGAAGCTATTGTAAGGGTGGCTGTCTCTTGGACCCTGCTTTAAATTTTTTACTTACCTTTTAAATAAAAACTTTAACGTATAAGTACGAATACCCCTGCGGCTTTTTAAATTTGTTCACAATACAGCATCAACAAATGCATTCAATTTGGATAATATGTCAACAGCAAGAACAGGGCACATAATGTTAAAGTGGGAGATTTATATTATGGACTTTATTTCATTATTCTTAAACCGGGGACTAAATAAATATATATTTTTTTCAAATTCAGTTTATCTTAGATTTGTGTCCTGTGTTTTCTTCTTTACATCTCTTTTATAGTGATGTAAAGAGATGAGCCCAGGCTACATAGTGTGTCGGGTAACAGTCATAAGTTAATGGGGGCTTTTCTGTAAAGCCCATATTGAAGGTTGTTTCGTGGGAGGAGCTGAGAAGAAAGACATCCGGTGCCTTGCTACCCATCAGTATCACTTGACTGCTTCAGGAAGTAGTTTAATATTCCATGCAAGTTATGGCAGCCATTTAAACAGCTTCAGTATTCAGTCTAATGTGGGTATTTGAAGGAGAGTTGCTGTTATTTCAGGTTTTAGATCAAGTTTGGAGATAGGTTGGAGATGGTTTGGGGCATTGAGGAGAGAGAAGGAAAGATAGTTTCGAGAATGAGAAGAGGATGGAGGAGGATAAAGAATGGAATCAGCGGAGAGTATTCTGACAAGATTTTCTGATATTTGCAAGATTCAACAATTTGCTTATGAGGGACTGTAGTTTTCCCTTATTCTCTATTTTCTTATAGATGAGGGGTTTATTGTGTGCAAAGGAGTTGGGGTACAATAACATCCATACTGGCATCTTCAATGCACTGTAAACAGAGTTTTTCACCTGTTCACAGTGCATTGAAGGTGAAGTATTGCAACAAAAAAAAAATCCACATACTGTTGGAAAACTCTTTATTTCTAAATAAAAATGTATAAAATCATTTATGCCATCACACAGAGCACACACAGCTGTTTATAATATGCATGAAGCCTTTTTATCACATAGCAAGGCAAACAAGTGATTAAACAGTATTATTGTATCATGTTTCTGACTACTGACTACTCATCCCTAGCCTCAGCCTTTTGTTTGTCTGAACCTGCCTCCACAGTTCTGACCCATTCTCTGACCACTGATTCAAGCCTCATCCCTGGATCTGTTTGCCTGTAAGTGTGACTAAGTTTTCAGACCTGATTTCTGGATCTAACCATCGAGACCTGCCTAGCCCCAAGGTTCATATAGCCACCTGCATAGATCTGTTAGTTGCTTTCATTGTAAAGAGAACCGATCTGTTTCTCTTCCTCTTCACCTGTGATGAGGTCATTACCTTTCCATCAGCTCCCGCTAAGTAACTAAAGGAAATGAATAGTGTCTCCACAAGCATCCTAAAAACATTAGAGACTTTTTTGGAGTTTTATTGAAATCATTAAACTCATTCCAGCCACTAGTCTGTCTCTACCTCCAAAGTTCCTCTTCCTGCCACTGGCTTCATTCTGTTATTTATTTTTAATACATTTTTAAATCATCACATTTTGTGTCTGGTTTAATTCTTGGGTCCTCTTTCTGTTTGGTCATTACACTTGGAGTCTCTTTAAAAAAAGTTCCCTCATGTCTGCTAGGTATTAGCTCTTTGTCTAAACAAAACATAGCTAAACAAAACTAAGCCCTCTGCCAAAATAACTCAATGTATTTTCATGCATATATTTATACATTTATGTTGAAACATTAACTTTTAAACCAAGAACAATATGTTTTCAAGAATGGCTTTCAGTCATGCAAAAATACAATGGAACGTGGTGATCCTCACGGATCTACATTAAGACCTTTATTGTTTCTTTTTTATACTAATGATCTTGATACATTATCAAACTTTATTTTTTTTACAGTTATTTTATTGACAACATCTGCCTGTTGGCTTCCAAAAGAGTTTTAACAAATGTATTGAAAAAAGTCAAGATTTATGTATTTTTTCCAGATGCTCCAAACTAATAACCTCTTATTAAATGCAAAATAATTCAGAATGTTATTTACAGGCCAAAAACAATTATAAAAAGGAACCAAAAAAGTAAAACAAGTCTCATTATTTGTTTCCCAAGGGTTTAAATTGATGACAAATATATCTGGGAAGGAACAGGTTGGTTCTGTCTGCAAAAAAGTATATAGATCATTTGGTATTCTAACTTCCTCTTTTTCTAGACTTTGTAAGACAGTCTCATTTTTCCTTATATAACATCTTGCAGTACTGTTTGGCTAAAACATTTCTTTCATATCTTCATAAAAATCCTGCTCCTTTAGAAGTGATTTGTTAGATTTGCATGTTATCCTAGAAAATAACCACTTAGTGCTCCTTTATTTTATTTTCTAAACTGAAATAGATGAATAGATGCGAGATCAATATTTTGCAAACTTGTATTTTTGTGTATAAAGTGACACTTATAAATGCTTATTTCCCAATTGATCTTAGAGACTACTTTTAAAACAGTCCTTCATTTTACAATGACTGAGCGAGACAGACTAAAAGGTCTAATATAGTGTAACACATCACCCTTTCAGTTTTCTATCAGATATTGAGAAGTTCTTCTTCAGCCAGATTTTTTATGTTACTGAACCCTCAGTCCAGTTCTCCATAATCAAAGCATTAAAGAAATGATTCACTTTCTACATTTGAGAATTTTGGCAATGTTTTATTTCTTTCATTCTAGTTCTTCGCTATCTATCAAATCTATGCTTCATTTATGGATTGTCAATATTTTGTATAGCTATACAGCATAGTACTAATTTCTACTACACCATCATATCCATACCAAGGGTTAAAAATTTTACTTTGTATTATTGCATTATATGTTGTGAAAACTAATAAACTAAAATAAACTGAATCAATTCAGTTTAGTCTTTTCCATAAAATCCACAATATAGTTTGAACAATGTGGCTACGATATAAAATAGTTTAAAAATACGTAAAGCTGTGAATACCGCAGGGCACAGTGGCAGGTGTTTATGTCTAAGTCTGTGGTGGAGGATTTATATAACTATTTAAGATGTTAAAGTGCAACATTAAGATACCTGGGAGGATTGCAGGCAGGCAGAGAGTTCAGAGAAGACATATGGTAGACCTAAGCCACAGGTAGGCATCACATTAGACAGCAAGGCAGGCACTCAGCAGGGGCAGACTTTATTCTGCCGCTCTGGTTGAAGTGACAGATGTGTGGTGAATCTTTAGCTCTACAAACTCCCCACTGTCCCTGCATCTGTCCCCTTTCTCCGCCAGGATGGCCCAGCCCCTTCCTGTGAGAATAATAACGGGCTAAAGAGAGAACTATCACTGGACTTATTGATTAGTCCAGGTTGTCCTGACCTGCTTCATTTAATGACCTATGGGAGTCATTATTGAAGAGTCATCGTCTTTATGATCCGTTCACACTTTCCCTTAACATATGGGAGTCCTCCTGTTGTGACCCCAGGGGTGAGATTTATAGCCATCTTTAACTACAGACATCTTGACTTCTGATTGAGGATCTTAAAGATGTTGAGTTCTTGTATAGACAAAATAGGTCACATTGGACAACAAATATAAAACAATGGCATGAACAGGGGGCAGGGGCTTATGCTCCAATCTTTAAGAACAACCACATTCATTGTCTCCATTTAAATCCTCCCTTAGAAAACATATCACCAACTGTATAAATGATACATCCCACTTTTCCAGTTTACACGTTCTGTCTAATCTCCTCAGACGTCCCAAATGACAGGGACAGTGTCCCGCTCTGTTTCCCCACTCAGCCATGGCACTGGCAAGAGATGGTTTATTTTAATTGAAAATTAGCAAAACAAAACAAGGGCAAGAGGATCCCTGAATAGGGCCCCTTTCTCCGGGAGCTCCTGTGCCGTTGAATAATGCATATGGGAGAAAGTAAACAGCAGCCGTGGGCCTTGCTGGGGGAACAATGGGCCGCACACAGCCCAACCAGGGCGCCTGATTTTATTACTGGCCTGTCAATCCCCCCAGCCTGGGAACTGTGGGACCTAGGCCAGGCAGCAGCTGCTGACCGCTCTGTGCTGACCCAACACTCCCAGCAACCTGCAGGAGGAAGATCTCACACCGCTGCATACCTCTGCCCACCACACTGTCCTCTCCTAATCTATCCATTCATACACTCAGCGTGGGTTAACTGATTCAATTTCCTGTCTGACTAGATGGTCAATTCAGTCTGATTCATCCTGACTTAATCAAAGTTTGCTATTTTAGATATACTAGTATCAAAGTTCAGGGGAGAAGTGGAATTTAAACTGCAGCTCTTTGAAAGTGATTTTCTCATGATATTTCATATGAAAAATAAATTTGATTTTGACATAGTAGATTGTCTCATTTTGAAGGTTCCAGTCTGTGGTCACTGAGGCTGCTTCTGAACTTTTTCCTCCCAGCAGAACGTTGTTGTGTGTGTATGTGTGTGTTTCTGTGTGTGTTCTCTCTCTACATTGAGATTCTGGTCTTGCTTCTGGTTTCAGCCAAGTCCCGGTTGCCATGCCTACTAGCGCCTGGTCTCCCAGGATGAGTAATGATGTGATGTGGCTGTGCTTTAGAGTCCCAACAAAGACCTTATTACCACTGCAGCACCTCATAACACCCCATTGTTGTCAAGTGCTCCTGATATTAACCTGCTTGCTCTGGGGCTTCCTCTCTCTTAATGCCTAAGATGTGTGTGTGTCGACATGTGTGAGTGAGTGCAGTCAGGTAAGGATATTTAGAAAAAAAAAAACAGATGAAAGTTGCCAGAAGCCAGCCAAAGTTTAAAATGTAAATTTTTACAAAAAAAACTTATAGTACATCATTTGAAGAGTTTTCATTATAGCAATTTAACAACGGTCATAAGAGTTTTCATCTGCCAAAGGGTTTCAGAAATGATTATTATAATATTATTATTAATTCATTGTGTCATAGAGCAGTAGCAATACATCAAATATGCTAAATTACATTTGTGGTATCAAAATTACTCCCCCCAATCAAGTCTTCAAATTGTTTCACAAAATAAAAAAAACTCTTTTCCCTCAAAGGTAAATAAAAAAAATTGCAGAGTCCAACTGAATGCATAAAGGATACAGATTTGAATGTAACACCATGAGAATTGTTAATGGTTTTCATGAAATATAAGTATTTATACGTTTATGATTAACTGTCACATTTTGTGAGTTCTTTTCTTGTTTTGGGATCTTTAAAGTTAATTAATGATGTTACTGAGTATCAGAAAACAATTTTGTCACAATCACAGTTTGGTTGGTTAAGAAAATATTCCTCTAACAGAACTGTGTGTGAAAGTGGACCTGGTGACACAGAAATGTTGACCGTGCTTTTTCTTGAATGTTTCCGGAAATCAGTTGTTTTATTGTTCTCCAGCTAAGTCAAAAAATTTCAATGTTATCCTTTCATCACTATTCATGGCTTGAAGAAAGAGTTTATATTTGAATACTAAGAAAGATTTGTGTATTGTGGGAGATGATCTTCACTATTAGGCCTCATATAATATCAACATGTTTTTGTAATAAACAAAGCAAAGCTCAAGACACCGCTTGGTTTTATTCTTTAGAATAAAATCATGTATTTCTTTTGAAGCTAAATAAAGAGATGCATAACTTTATCCAAGATTTTGAGTGATTTTAGAAGTATAATTTTATTAAATGCCTCTTTATAGTGCTTATATTCTGGTAAGACTGACAATGGAGCTTTGAGATTTACAGTATCACAGTTTTAGATTAATTACTGACAATACAATGAGGCTTGATTAATGAAATAATTTTGATTCAAAGCACTTTTAAAAGGGAGATTTTAAATATCCTTTTTTTTCTGGTAAATAAAGTAATAAGATATGAATACAATAACTAAATTAATTACAAGCAATAATTATTCATCTATCTACCCCTCTTATGTGATCAAATAGTGTTCTCAGGCCTGTAAAGCATCAACAGGGCCAGACTTCAGCAAAGTGTGAAGTTCTATAAAACAAGGGTTGTGTTTAAGTGTGTTTGAGTGTGTGTGTGACACTGATGCACAGCTATATAGGCAGGATGATGCCACAGGATGTTTGAATGTTTGACTTGGTTAAACAACATCCTCTGAGAGAGACGCCACAAGCTGCAGATGAAGTGAGAGATAAAAACAACTGTGATCCAGGCCTCCACACCAGCCATTGTCACTGCTTATCTCAGTAAGGCTTTCTGCTAATGATAAGTAGTAGAGAGCTGGAGGTACAAGGAGTTTGTCACAGAAGGAATTAAAAAACAAAGTTTTTGTTTGTTTCTTTTTTCTCATTAAGTTGTAATTTGGGGAAAGTTATATCCAAAGAAAGTGTGACAAAATGAACAAAAACAACTACATTACTAAAGTCTTCAATCAGCAGTACAAGCATTTCTTCGGTTCATAGCAAAAATTGTTTTAAGTTCTCTTTACTTTTCTCCCATCTTTAAATATTTGTAAATAACATAGAAGTATTTTAAATATTTTAGAAATACTTTATATTGGCAATTTTTTCCCATAAATTCTTTTTTTTCTCATATTTGAAAAAATTAACATTCAATGCTGTGTGTTATTCAAAAATAACAGTAAAATCAACAAGTTAAGACTTAACATCTTTGGGGGACCTACATGTATTCAGAGGATCTATGGCAATATTACTCATCAGTACTATAGAGAATTACAGCAATGTCTGGTTTCCAGGAGGCAAAATATAAAGAAATTGGAGTCTAACAAAGAGTCCATAACCCAAATGTGTTGTTTTTTATGTTTGTTTATGTCTTTAAGATATGAGGTCCCTTTGTTTAGGCCTGATGAGGCGTGCACTCAGGTGCTTCACATAGGATGTCATGTCCTCTCCGGTTTCCTTTGCCTATGCTGGCAAACGAGTGCGCCAAAGAGATTATCATCTTGAAATCACCATTCAAGTATGAGTCTCCACTATACAGGGGGAGGGGATAATGTGCTTGCATACATCACTGTCACCGTGGGAAACCACATCCATCAAATAAAGTCAAGCATTTACCTCTGTGGTTCAGGTAACGGTGGCGGAGGGGTGAGGGACTAGAATGGTGAGTTATGTTGGTGACCCAGTGGGGAGAAAGTAACCATGACCCATGTTACTGTATTGTTGGGGGATGGGCTCTTAATGAGGCAACTGGGGGACTGGGACAATCTTACCTTTTAACAGGTAACACAAACCTTTTTTGTTGGTGTCAGAAAAACTTCCAAAACTTAATTTCCTCTCCTTTACTTGATGTTAATATCACATGATTCTGATAGTTATGATTAACTGAAAAGCTCCATATAATCTTGGTTTGCTTATTCACATCAAGTGCAAGAAATTTGTTTCAAGTAAAGGAGGTCAATTTTGTTGTTATGGTAAAAAAATGTGTAGACACAGACTTAATTCCAGCAGATGCGAAGGAACTGGTCCTTACAAGGTTCTTAATTTTAACCTCATCTTTTACATCCCGTGACTAATCGACAGTGCCTTGCCTTGCTTTAGTTAAGTTTCTCTATTGTGTATCAGTATCTCCTATTATTACCTCTGCCAATGAGGTTATATCTTTTGTTAGGTTTGTGTGTTTGTCTGTCTGTGTTGAGGGCAACTTGAAATGTTATGAATGGATTTTAATGATTTTTTTATTAAAGGTTCACCTCAGTTCAAGGAACAATCCATAAAAAACTTTGGTCATGATCCACATCATAACCCAAATGCAGGATTTGGATAAGGCAGCTGTGACTATTAACAGCTTCAGCAAAAAGTTCAAAAGTATTATACAAAATGACTGAAGACAAAAACATGGGAAGCGTGAGCCATGTCTCGCTCGAACTCTCGATCTGCGGATCAAAGAAGTAGAGTGCAGAGTGAAGAAGAAGAGCAGAGCAGAACAAACACCACAGGCTGCAGACATAAACTTATGAAAGGATTTTAAAGAAATCTTTCTAAAGGTGCTTCCTTGCTAAGGAACAAATGATAGAAATTTGATAAAGTTACAGATCATGTTTCAGATTTAGCTGTAGAAATAAGTCACAATATGGGGCAAAATTTACTGCTTGTGAGAACACTTTCTTTCTGAAAACTATTATTATTACTATTTTTCTTTTTTTGATATAAGTGAAGATTTTTTGGTTTTAAGCAACTTTTTAACCAAATCAACATTTTTTTGTTTGGACCATATAATGGGTAAGACATTTGTCTCTTTATAATTTAATCAAAAAAGAATTTGCTTAAAAAAATTAATTCAATAAATGAAAAAGTCACTTCAATAAAAAAAGAAAAAGTTTTTAAATCATAGAAAAAAATAGATTCTCATGTAAAAAATAGTGTCCTTTTCCAGTTGTACATTAATTTGGTTCCTACCGAAGCATTTTAATTAGACTAGATTAAATTAGAGTTTAACATATGACTTGACTATAGCAAAACCTTGAGTGTTTCTAGAATTTAGAATCTTAAGTACATTTGGTACAAAGTCTACCTTCCCAAACCGTTACCCTTCCACCATCGTATTCAACAATTGGAAGGAAGTGCAATTGCTGATTTTCTATGCTTGGTTATACATACGTTTGCTTTGAAATAATGTTGGAAAACTAAATGATGAAATCTAGTTTGGTCATTGTTTAGTTTCCTGAAATGTTATATTCATCTTTTTTCTTTTTTCTGAACGCTGCATGATTAAATTTTAGGGTAAAATTGATGGGATTCCCTCTCCTGGTAGAATGACTGTTGGTCTTACTTTTAGCGCTTGATCTTCTTTCATTGTAAAATACATAGGAATCATATCGTGGATATGTAAAGGTTCATAAAACCCTTTTCTACAGCAGCAATTGCTTCTATATGAACATTGCTGATGCCTTAACTACAGGTATATTTCCAACACAAACCTCTATGCTTCGGACCCTCCTTTCTCAGTCAAATGGAAACAGCAAGCAAGTACTCTGATTTTCCAAATACATCTTCTTCACTTTAGCTTTGTTTTTTTCAGAGGTATTGACAACGTGGATTAGAAAATTTTGTGCATTTTATTAAATTGAAATTAGATTTAAGGATTTTAACTTTGTGATGTCCACATCATTTAAAGTAAGTGTGTCCTGAGAAATAAACCACGAGCATTGATAGCTTTTGCACTCTCTTTTTTACCAAAGCTCTATCTGCTCGTATTCCTGATCCCTGTTTTCAACAAAGTTGAGTCACAAGGGTGGAAACGCTTGCCTGCACGTTCTGCATGTATGTCATCCGTAAAATAATGAGGGTGAGGCGTTTGTCCCATCACAACTGTCAAATTTCATAGATCAACTCTTATTTCAAAATTCTTTGGGAAGTAATTAAATAAATCACCACCCACATATTTACTTGAAAAATCTGTTTGAGATACTGAAGGGGAATTAATTATGCTCCAAAGTCATTAAAAGTAGAGTACGTCTCTGATTTAATTACAACCATTTTTTAATGGGTTCACTTTGAAAGTTTATCATATTTCTCACACTCTAATGAAGCTAACTTCCATTACAAACACAACGCTTCCTTTGACACATGATGTAGTATTTAATTCAGTTTCCTCCTGAATAAATCACTTCTCTGACAATGCTAAACAGAGCTGAGGAGCCCATGGTTGATAACAGGGATATTCAGTTACACCTGCTGATATGTAGATAAGATTACATTTGAGACACACGGACTAAGGGCTGGAAGATAGGCTGGGTTATAGCTGATATACAAGTTCCCTCACTCGTGCATGACGAACAACATTTAAGCAAGCTGGGGCAGGAGGCCAAAAGGTTGTTAGCAAACCTGCTCTGAACACAGACACAACTCTCTGAGCTGGGTGTTAGAGGTTGTTGCAGAGCTAATCCCTGCATTTGGATTTAAAGGGGTTCCCAGACGTGGATGGCGGTCCACTAAGAGTCGTGCAGAGAGGATGGAAGCGAGGTCGAGGGGTCGTGTTTACCTGCGGCAGGTATTTCCTCTGGGAACTGATAAGACTCTGAGAGGGGAAGTGCTCTGTTCCAGGTGAGTGCAGAGGTGCCTGCAAAATGACACCATATGCAATCTTTCCCTAAAACCCACTCCCTCCACTTTAAGCTCCGCCCCATATAACCACAAACAGGTAACCGTTATGCTCCCTGAATGACCTGCTTCTTCATGGTTGTGCTCTTTAAAATGTATGTGCATGTATGTTTTTCACAGTGCGTTGAATTTTGGATTTGTTTCATTTACATTTGATTAGCATTTGTACTAACCAGATGTAACTGTCAGTCATTGGTCAAGGTTGATAGCATTGATAAAAAGCTGCTGTTTTTTTAAATTTAGTCTTTATCTTTTTGTTTAAATAATTATTTTTGGTGGAAAAAAGTTGTACATGCTGAACAAACCTTATTAAATTGTTTTGTTTAAGCAAGCAGCTGTGATATTACTGAGGTGTCACCTTGTTTGTTTTTCCTTTCTTGCTGTTCCTCACCTGGCTTTTCTCTGCATCCCTACCCTGGGGTGCTGAGAGGAATCAGTGAGCTAGAACATGTTAACAAGCCCGGCCTTAAACACTGTATTGAAAGACACACATGCTCACCATACAAAGGAGGGGGAAGACGAGGTAGTTTTGGGAGAACTGAAGATTAAAACATCATTCTGAATTATATTTTTGGCACCTTGTGTTAATCCTTAGCGATTTGTGAGACCTTCATAGGTTGAACATGAATATTCAGAATGCCTCAGCAGTACATATTTGAGTAACTCTAACATTTTCTGATCACTTTATTGTCTGTCTTCTGGCTTCAGTGTATCATTGTAGACCATAAAGTACCACATACATATGCATGATCTGTGGCTAAAAATGCCCTTCCAAGAGTTTGTGCCTTAGTGACAGGAAGCATCCACATAACAAGTTTTTATTTTCATAGTGTCCGTCTTTTATAACGCAGGCTATCCCCAACTTGCAGCCCTTGATGGAGATTTCCTTTAAGCCAGGAAGAGATCATCCCAGCATCTTCTTGACACACCTGAAAGTTCTGGCCTTCCTGTCTTGGACAGTGCAGCACAGTTCCGCTACAACACTGTGATGGTTCTCCTGGGTACAGACTCTAGCAGAGTAGATTCTCTTGTGCAGTACTGGAGAGAATGAAATACTCAGTTAATGCAGCTTTGACCAGACTTTCTTGGTCAGTACTGAAGTGTGTGTGGTCCATGGTTGTGTCCCAACTTCTGCTCCAACCCCCCAATCACTATAAAGAGCGGTGATTATAAATACTGAACGTTATAGCAAATTCAGTTAACTGACTGCTCTGACAGATGCACTCTAAAAGGAAAATGCTGCCCCAACTTGAATTAATTTCTTGAATTGGTAATAGGTAATTGAATCAAGTAGATCCAACTTTATTTTTTAAGTTTAGAAGTTGAAAACTTAATTTGAGTTGAGTAAACTTAATTCAATTACTTGTTATCAATTGAAACAATTCATTTAAGTTGGAGCTGCATTTTCTTTTTAGAATGCGGTCACTACTTTAACTCCCCATTGGTCATGTGACTTTGGCTCTAGCACGGTGCATGCTCCATCTTTGTTCTCTTTCTCCCCAAAACAAATCCCATGATGCTTTCCAAGGAGAGCTCTTGCAAAGCATTCTGGCATCATTTGCTTATCTAGTGACCCTCAACATTACACACGACAGTACATTTCAACTACTTTTTCATCTACTAGACATTCGGACACTCATTTAAAATGGCATATAGCACTATATAGGGGGTCAGGGCATACATTTGGACACAGCCCATGTTAGTTCTTCCTCCTAACAAATCTAACAACTATTTTTGAATTGTTCTAGGCAGTTTGTAGAGAATACAGCAGAGGACTCAGCACATGGCTTTGATTTTAGGTACCTGTGTTAAAGGGGTATGTTTCTCTTTTTTTTTTTTTTTTACAAATTATTGCTTTGTACTGAAAAAGCTCTGGGTCAAAAAAAAAAGCAAAAAGTAACGCAAACCAAGATTCATCAGCTTTGCAACCTGTCAGTGAAATTATTGAAAAAAGCTGTGTTTCAACAATTAAACACCTTCCTAACAATGAGCAGCCATTAGAACGTCTTCCTGTCATCCTCCATAACCTCTCCGCTCTGTTCCAGACCACCTCCACAAATCAACCTCTACAGCCTCTGAGGTTCCTCCCGTCTTGCTCCTCTCTGAGTTTCTTGGAGCCCAAGGTGAGCGTGTACGATGTTGTTATTATTACTTATTCATAGGAGCACAATATGAAGCAATGAAGGCTTAATTTAATATGACATAATTAAAACTACCGATGAGGATCCAGCAAACGTGCAGTTTCTGCCCTAACCTTTACTTTTCTTTTTGAGTCTTTGTAATATAATAACAAAGATCCTACAAAATTGGTTTGTTCTACTTCCAAAATCTACATCTCTTCATCCATGCCTTCAATAAGAAGCTGACCTTGAAGTTGTGAGATGCGCTCTTGGAGGTTTTTGCGACATAATTTGACAAAATTTCTAAGCTTTTAAGCAAAAATTAAATATGACAAAGCTGCTTCCCTGTATGTTGAAGTACCAATAGTATGCTACCAATGAAACAGTCTTCCTTTTTGGAAATATATTAGCAATTTGTCTTTACCATACTTTATTATCTCCTGCATCAGTTAGAACTGAAGAAGCTTCTTGGATGAGATCTGAAACGTCCTCTAGAAAACTTAATTCCCAGTTGCCTAAACTGAACTTTCAAAGCTTGTTGATTACTCTATTTTATTTGAACATCTGGAAAGCTTGACTGGCCCTTCTACTACAGCCCTCCACTAGTTTAAATACTACTTGAAGGGCAGGATCCTTTTTTCTGTCAGTGTGTAACTTTATTTCAGAGACAACAAAAAATCACATGTGGCATGCACCCAGGATCCATCAATGTAAGTTACCATAACTATGCAGATGACACACAGATACACATTATATTGTCACCAGCTGACTATGAATATATTCCAGCACTGGGTAAATGCATTGAAGAAATCAATGCATAGATGTGCATAAATGTCCTTCAACAGAAAACAAAACAGTATCTAAGGGAATGACTTTAAAATACTTCTGATTGTCTATAAATTACTGAATGGCTGGGCACCAAACTACATTACAGACATAGTGCTAGTGTATCAACCACTCAGACTTGTAAGGTCTTCTGGATGAATTCTTCGCTATATCCACAGAACAAGAACTAAAGATGGAGAATCATCTTTTTTTTACCTTATTAGGGATGCAAACAAATAATCAACTTACAGTTATTTTCAGCTATAGCTTTATTACATTAAAACTTGTTCCTTCAGATTAACTAATAATGTCCATTTAAAAGGAATTTCTTTCAGTGTTGTATTGTTTTGCCATATTCCTGAGAGGGTGCTGCTGTAAATCCTTAATTGGAGCCTCACTTGTATTAGCAAAAGAAATAATGCCTACATGGAAGCATGTCAGAGCAGCAACACGAATCTAAACACAATTTAATAGTGACAAGCATTTAGATTAAACTTTATGGTGTACAAATATTAACCTTCGATAAACTCTTTAAGTTATCTCCTACATAGCACCCATGTAGCTGTGCTGCATAGTGAAGCAGCATAATCTTCTACAGTGTGCTCGGTAGGCAAGGGTGTGATAATTGAAAAGTGGAGGGCCTTACATGAAACAATTTGAACATGTTAGTTGGAAATTGTATGTGTTTCATATGTTTTATTAATATTAGTGTAATTCAGTAACCTAATAGGTTCCTGTTTTGTTATATTGTATAAATCCGTAGTTGTGTAAAAGTTTTCAGTTAGTAATTAATGCAGCTGTCAGAGTAAATTGTTAAAATATAATATTTTTTTTCAGCACATTGTAAAAAATTATTTATCCCTCTATATTTTAGAATTATCTTCTTGATGCATAAGAATAAATATACAGTATCAAGTTCAACCATCTTTACAGTCTGTCACATTCTGTCAACCCCATCCACCATTTGCCTCATTTAATTTTATGAATTTCCATACTACGTAATCTCATTCTTTATTAATTCTCACAGTTCTATTTCTAGGTTCCATGTCGGGGTCCTAGGTGTGCTTGGAAAGAGCCTTTGTTCCCAAGACTGCATGCCCATGCTGAATTTCATCATAAGGTCTTCATAAGCAAGTCTCCCAGATGAACCTTACTTGAATATAATCAATTCCTTGACCTCTTCCTTTATCAAACTTTGAAACTCACATCTTTATGACATGGTCCTTCCTGCTAAAATGTGTATTGTGCAGTGTATTGTGGAAAACTAACACTGTGCATCATCTTCAAAATAGCACCTCCATGGTGATATGGTGGTGGATGCAACTTATTGCAGTAAAGTTACTGTCAGCATGGACAGAGAATTTATTCAAGTTCAGACTGTAGAAAGATTGATGAAGCTAAATGCAGGAAAACCAAGAAATGTGTTAGAGTTAAGTCTAGGACTGTAGTTCATCTACCAGCACACAAGCAACTTAAACATAGAGCCAATGTAACAATAAAAGAGCGTTTGTATAAAGGCTTGTTTATATGTTATCATGGCCAAATCAAAGCCTAAACAAAGACTTACAAATTTGTTAATGTGTTGCTTCCAAAAAAGACATGCCTTTGTATGTGCACTACTGGTTTTAAAAAGTACTTATTCTGCTGATAACAATTCCCTTTACTCTGTCTCATATTTGTCGAAATAGAAAAATTCTGTTGTATTTACTTTCCACAACAAAGTGAAATGAAGCTTTACTCATTTTGGTCTATAAGAAATAAAATAAGTTAAAGTTTATAGCTATATTGAAACAAAGGGGTTGTTGAAGGGGTACACATACTTTTGCAAGGCAGTCTAAAGATTCCATGGTTATTCTCCAAGTAATTACGTTTATTCATGTCTATATTCTGTCAAACTTCTCCTTTGCTCTCCCTTAATCCTAATCTGTTGAAGTTCTGTAAATTTACCCTGCAAAGGAGCTTTAGTCATCCCAGAGTAAACCAGCTGCTCCGGTCTTGACACCTTCAAGTGTTTATGAGCAAGTGAGTACATCCCTCTGTGTGAAACAGAGAATCTTTGGTGTTTTTTCTTAAGAGTTAGCATGTAGAAGGAGATGAGATGAAGAAGGTGTGGGAGGTAGGTACATGGTACACTCCTTCTGTTTCCTCCTTATCTCCACCTCCTCACGCCCTCTCGTCCTCTTTCCATCTCTGCAGTGAGCCTCATTAGTACCAAGGAGCTGCTGAGGTAGCGCACGGCTGTCATTGTGGCCAATCCAAACATCAGATTCTCTCCATCCGAGCCCCCACTTCAGGACCCTCAACCAAATCCCATTTTCAGGCTCTGCAGCTGCCTTGCTCTGCCAGAGCACTTAGCGATGTCATTCTATCCGGCTCTCCAGGCCTCTGAGGAAACAGGCCTGTTTTGTGCTTGGCAGCCTCTGATATGACTCCAGAAATGGAAATGAAGACATGGATCTTCATTAGGAGAGGCAGGTGTCCACAGAGATTCAGCCCAGGTGAAGGGGAAGGGAGGGGGTTGGTGCAAGAAAACGGTACCAGATGATGAAGAATAAGATCAGTAGGGAGTTTCAATCCTTAAACCCAACAATGGGCCGGTAAGCACCGCACATGCACCCCCCACATACACTTACATTCAAACATGCACACATACATCCAACTTCCCTGCCATCATCCCTTCCACCCTTTCTCCCTCCTCCACCCCAGCTCTTAATTGCCCATATAATGAGCTGCAGTGAATGAAATTACTTGTGTGGAGGTACTTGAAGACTTTATACATTGGGGCACCTCCTGCAGGCCCTCAACCCCAGGGAATACATTTAGCTTGATGTTTTTTATAAAGCGCAGGGGCCAAAAACCTCATCACATCTGGTCTAGTTGCATTAGGCCCTCCAATGCTTCCATCTCCTCTCCTGAGCTCTCACCCTTTCTGGGGGGGCTTTTGTTTTCTTAATTATTCATCCCTGAGAGGTGACCTTTACTTTGAAACCTGTGGAGGTGGATGGGGCTCGAGGCTGACCCATGAAACACAGAGCATCCTCCAGCCTGAGATGAGTCTTTGTGGAAAGACACCTGTTATTTCTCCATACTCCATCAGCTTTGCCTCCTCCACACCGTCCAATTTTACATGAACATGTTATGTGCCAAATGCATTATGATGACATTTTGCATATTTGAGAACAAAATCATGACAGACTGAAAGCTTTTTAAAAAATGTTCATCTTATAAATCACCAAAAACACTCCAAAAGCCTTGCTTCAAACAGTGGCATGAACCAAGACAGACTGTGTGTTCTGGGTAATATGTGTAGACTTCGTAGAACCACTCCTCATGGTGCCCAGGGCTGCTTCTCTTCTCACGCTGTTTTTGGTAAAATATTAGCCCCCGTGGCCCTTGTGGAGAGCTACTAACAAATAGGGGGCTGTTGTCCCCCTTCTCTCACAGGGGTGAGGGTTAATGATTCCAGTTTCGGGGGTTAAAGCTTGCCAGTAGTCCTTTCTCCTGCTCCCCAACAGATGTTGCTAGGACTTTAATGTGGTTATCAAATCGGAGTGCCCTCTAAGCCCCGGGAGCTCATTGTGTGCTGGCAAATTCCAGGGCCTCGCCGTGGTGACAAGGCATCCTGGGGGCCAAGCTGGGCTCCCGCTGAGCTTTCCAGCAGCCCCTCAGAGCTGACAGCTTGGGCAGACCCTCTCCCCAACCTACTGATGCCTCTACTGAGCTCTCTGTTGCTGCCCCAGATCACGTCCCCCTCCATGTCATAAAGTCATCCTCCGTTTCTTTTCTGTCCCACAGCGTTTCCCTCGCTGCTTAAGCACTTTCACTGGCCTGCTTGCATTCTTGGTCACACACATTCATCCATCTTGGACACAGATTTGCCCACCCTGGCGGGGAACAAAGAATCCCGCAGCAATGATTAAATGCTTTTTAATATGTTTGTGAACCTGGTGAGAAAACAAAGAAACGTCCGGAAATGTAAAACTATAACTGTAACTATTCATCTGTTTGGGTGGATTTTGTAAACTAGTAAAACAAATCTTCCATTTTATCTTATTTTACCATTTTGAAACAACTCAGACTCAGGATAATAACGACAAACTTTGTTCTTACAAGAAGCCATTGTTAATTTAGATAGTGCTTTATGAGCAATTTCCTGTCAGGAAAATACCAGGAACATTTATCACTACGAATTTAGACTTCTACATAAGAGATGTGGTACAGACATTCAACAATAAGCAGACATTCAACAGTCACATTGGATTTACTCTCAAGGATATAAACTAGGAGTGATAGCATTGTTAAATCAATTGCTGTCAGTTTGCTACAAGTCACAATAACCAGTAACTTTAACAAATAAAACCTTTAAAAGCTGTTATTGGTGAAGATTTTCTGATGATAATGTATAATTCCTAGTAATGATACAACTGTGTCTATCTAAATATAAGTCAACCAAATATGATGGAATGAGTGTAAAAACAGGATATTCTCTGTCACCACCCTAATGGTAAGGAAATTATATAATACTGTAAGGATTTAGAATGTTCTCTAACTAAATTCACTATTACAGGTAAACCAACTGATTTTTTTCTTAATAAGTAAACGCTGCCTTGCCTTTGTATAAAGAAAGCTTAGCTTACAATTTCATAAATACATATATACTTCTGCTATGATGTTATTCCTAGTAAAAGTTTCTGAGACAAACAAAACTGAGCATAAAGCACAATATTAAAGGTCCAGTGCACTTCTTTTAAAACAAAACCTCAAACACACTGTTTTCCTTTTGTGACATCATGTAAAAAAAAAAAAATCAAAGGAAATCTGTAAACACCATGGGATTTATCAGACATCAGGCCATCAAAGTAGGAGACACTTTCTGTGTTCTAGAGAGGAAATCATTTTTTTTTTTTTTTTTGAGCTTTCTACAGCACTAGTGGCTCATTTTTCCTGACAGTAGGCTGACAGGAAAGGGGGTATGAGAGAGGGGGAGAGACATGCGGGAAAGGACCACAAGCCGG